>JAHWXV010460636.1:0-12360 GCA_024586415.1 Phrixothrix hirtus
GTTAAAATTTATATAATTTAAATAAATGTATCAAACTCGCATGTTATTGTTACTTGTATGGTAAAGACATAACATTGTCGTAATTAACACTTGGTGGAACTCACAATAAAAGTCAAATAAGAATTTGAAAGTAAATATAAACAGATTTGAAAGGTAAGAATATTATTCGGATCATTGACCGAACGAAAAGAGGTTTAACCCGCCGCTTTGTAAATAAAATATAAGACGAAAAAAAAAATTTTTTTTTGTTACCAAATTACTAAAACGTTTGATTAGCTTAAAGTATAAGCGTAACAGCGATTTAAAATTCTAAATTGCATACACTGCCACTATGGTAACAAACAACTGCTTATAGTGGAGCACGAATTTCGGTGTATTTAGAAAAAACACGAAACCTTGATTCATAATATTAAAATGCATTTATCATTATGAGAAACTTTATTACAATTATATCATATATCAGCTAAAAAAACATTCACAAAACGAATGAGTATAAAATTACATAAAATAAATAAAATTGCTTGCACATGTTTTATGAAAAAAACGCTGTTTTCTAGGGAAACAAAGTCTTTGTTGAAAACAAATTTGTAAAAAATTTTAAACTAATTCCAAAATAAATTGCAAATTTTCGTATAAAATCAATTACAAATAGGGACCTACATTCAATTATACCTTATACGTATCACACATTGTTTTGTTGTTTTGTATCAAATTACTATAAAAATTCCAAGCTACTTTTATAATTATGTATTTAAATTTGTTTCTAGTATTATTGTATATTTGAAATTAATATTAATTAACTACTTATAAAAAAAGAAATTTTATTTTATATAAATCTACTTTTAATACTATAAAAACAATTATTATAAATAATGGACGGAGCTTTAACGTTTCTTACTTCGTTTTACATAAGAACTAGTAAGTGACGTTATGCGTACTTGTCAAGTTTTTATATTTTTCTTTGAATCTAATAAAACTATATAAATAGCATGTAAAGCAATTTTTTATGTTCTTTTGATGAGTAGGTACTTACACCATCCGATTAAAGTACTTTAAATCCCGCATAAACAAAGTAAATTCATGGCAATAAGAAGAATTAACCGAATAAAGTTACATATTATTGAAAGTGTTATTATAGCGCTTCGCAAATAAAATTTAAATAGCATTTTCCGTGAAGCATACGTTGATAAATCAAATGAACTGTCAATGTCAAAATCATGCAATTTTATTTTCTTTGACCCTTTTGATTTAAAATTATTCGAAAATTTAGAAAATAACGAACATACCTCAGGACTAAAGCGGTTTTTAATCCCTCTCTTGGGAGTAAAAGAGGCACTTTAGTCCCTTGGCATATGATGTACTATTATATATCAAGTGGCTCTTCTAATCCTGAGACAGAAAGTGCATTTCTCGAGCGACAGCGTAAGAAATAATCTCTCGTGGGATTAAAAAGCACTTTAGTCCTGAGGTATATTCATTATCGTTTGCAGTTTTCAACGTAACGACACTAGTGCATCCGTCACCACCCGGATGAATAGAGATAACCCAACCCAACGTCCATTGCATTGGGGATTTTGCTCATTTTTGATGAGAACCAATGTGTTCTCTTGTATATTTGCCTTAACATCTGCCCACTTTGCACGTTACTGCAAAGAATACAAAATCGGCGTGCAGGCGTTGCAATAGTTTTCACTTTGTTAAGGTATTAATATTTTGAAAGGAATGTTCAGATTCTGGTAATGAGTTCAGAAGCTCTAGTGTAAGAAAATATCCCGGAGTGAGAGGAAGGAGGTCATTGGGATTAGGACTTTGAGTATATAAAGGCTTTTAATTGAGAGTAACTTCGACTTGACAAATGAAGGTGAAGAATTCTTCATAAGTTAAACGTTCCTCTCCGACAATTATTCGAAGATTAGTTTTGATCGACTTGACCGCCGCTTTACCCAGAGCGTTGAAATGTGGAGCTCCTGTTGATTTGCAAGCTATCACAAAATTGTCTGGAGTATGTCGAAAGTAATTGGTTGGCACCGACAAAGTTCGTACCACAGTCAGAGAAAATGTCAGAAACCTGACCATATCTGGCGACAAATCGCCTGAAATCTGGTAAACAAGTCCGAAACCAATTCTAAGTGAACAGCTTTAGTATCAGAGCAAACGAATACACAAATGTACGCATTTGGTACCTTGGCCCCCCTGTACCTTCACATAGTGATGAAAAAATGGCCATAATGATCGGTGGCAACCTTAGAAAGCACCTTAAGTTGTGAGATGCGATGTGGTGGTAAATTTCCCATAAGTTTGGAAGCTGACTTGGGTTTAATTCGGAACCAAGTTACGCAGTGCGATACACCCTATCAATCGCACGTCTTGTTGATAATATCTAAAACTGTTGTCTCAGTAAATAATCCAAGGTTGTCAAATCTAGATGCGAAAAAGTCCGCGCATGTTGAATGATATGTTCGATACGTGAACGGATGCTTTGACGAGTATGTAAGTTCAGAATGACGTAAACGACTACCTGCTCTTGGGTAATCGTCCACGTCTTTGAATAACAAATGTTTTTGAAGAAATTTTGGAAGCAAACGTCCCTTTTGTAAGCACAAAAAGATATATAGAGAAACTGTGCTCTGGACATGACGCACGAGAACAATTGTTGCTTTATGCATTTTGGAAGTTGAGATTTTGGAAGAAAAATACGAAAGTTTCTTTTCCCATGGAAGTAACCGACGTAAATAGAAAACAATGCGTTGAACTTTTGATAAAGAAGAATACTTACTTATAAGTTTGTCTAAGCCATTGACATTGACGGTAGTTGCAAAGATTAGTCGTTGCCTATTGTCGACTTGATCGTTGGAAAAATCTAATATCGAAGACTCAGCATACCATTCGACACGAGGCAGACTTAAAAAGGAAGGCCCCTTCCACCATATGTCAGAATCTCGTAGATGCTTAGGATTCGTCCCTCTGGAAGTCAAGTCCGCAGGATTTGCGGCGGATGGAACATAATGCCAACAACTAGAAGGAAGGCTCTCTTGGATGAGACTGATTAGATTCATTCCAAATGCCTTCCGCATATGCGGAAAGACTAACCGTGACAGCACAGCTTTTGAATCTGACTAAGCCCAAATCTCGTTGAAAATGTGTCTTTCCGAAAGACTGTGTATGATGAAAAAAATTAGATCTGCCAACAGATAGGCTCTACATAGCTCAAGCCTGGGCAAGGAAAAAGTTTTCAAATGCGCTACTTTTATTTTGACGATGAAATTAGAGTTGAAAATTTCTCCGTTTACTGACTCTGTTCGTAGAAAGACTATCGCTCCATATCCCACTAAAGAGGCATCTGAAAACTCATGAAGCTTAACTCGACTGGGATTATATATGATAGGACGTCTAGATAATTTTATTTCTGAAAGATGCGGAAGCTCATTTCTAAATTGAGACCAAGAATCTAATATGTAAGAAGAAGGAATCGCATCTCATCCAATCTGTGATTTCCACAGTTTTACACGAGATGTTTGGCTAGAAAGCTAACTAGCGTATAAAATCCTAATAAATCCAAAATCCTTGAAATTTCTTAATGTTCCTCTTTGTGCACGGCTTACTATCAGAACAAACAAGATATGAAAATGTATCGTTTACTGGATGTCATTGAAGTCCCAAAACCTTAATGAAATTTGGCTCAGCTTTAACGAATGATAATCGCACTTGTACGCCAGAAGCTGGAAATGCTGCAAGCAACTCTGGCCGGATACTGGTCAACTTCTTGAGTTGAAAACGCCCTTTTGGAGCAAACAAATTAACTCCTTCTGTATTTTCAATGCAGAATGAATGGAATTATGTCCAGCTAAGATGTCATCGACATAGGTGTTTCGTGATAGAACTCGAGAAGCCTCTTAAAATGTTTATTCCTCGATTTGGGTAAACTCCTTCAGCACTTTAATGGCTTGATATAGAGAGGACGTTAGATCATACATCACCGTATTTAAAGTGTAATCTTGGACTTACTCATCAATAGAAAATCTCCAAACTATATTTTGGTATCGCCTGTATGACCGATTTACCGGTATTTGGATAAACATTTGTTTTATGTTAGCGGAAAAAACTACTGTGTAGATTCGAAAATCGAGTAGTACGTCCCTCAAATCGGTTTGAAGTTCTGGGCCGGAAAAAGCGTGTCATTCAACGATAAACCCTTTGATTCCATTTGGGAAAAGTCGAATGCAACCCTTATTTTTGAAGTATAGAAAATGCTACGATGCGGAATTAAATAAGAAGAAACAAGAATTGATTGTGACATAGGATTTGAACTTAAAGCTACGATATATGCCCTGTCTTTAATTAATCTTGCATAAACACTTTGTAAGCTTGATAATGATCTGGAAATTTCGTAACTGTGGTCTCTAATGAGCGGAATTGATGTAATAATATAGGTATCGCCCAAAATGGGCTTAGAATTTTTGAAATGTAAAGAAACCATGTATCTGCCAGAATTGGTACGACAGGTCGTTTTGGAAAAGAGTTCTTCGCAATTAACTTCGCCGAGACTTAAATGGTTTTTTACTGGAAACTTTTCGATCTCCCAGAATTTTTGCAAACACAATTTCAACTCCTCGATTAGATATCATTGAACACATTACATTTATATTACTTTTACCTTTATGTACGTAAACCAAACGTTTTAGTTAACACTTAATGTATATTCAAGTTTGTTCGGTGTTCCAATAGTTGTTCTCTATATATCCTATTTTCATGTTTGTAGTATTAATTAATGTGATCATTACAGTCGACTCGCGTAAAACATTTTATAACTTCACTTGAAGATGCCCATAATAGGACGAAACATATTGTGAATCTTTTTAATAAATCTAATATTACAGACTAGATTGAGTGTTTTTGAATTAAACGTTTTGCCTTTATTATTTTTTGTACTACCGAAAAATTTAGAATCAAAAGTGTCGAAGAAAGTAAAATTGCATGATTTTGCAAGAGAGATATCAGATAAATTAATTTATGTTCTATTTTTAATTAAATACTTTGTTTTTATATAATTTCAGATTTTCTCCGTCCGCCAAATTCGCTTTCCAATTTCACGTTTCAAGGGGCTTATATCAGATACAAATATATAAATCTAGCAATCACCTACTTTGTAAAATTCCGGATCCTAGAGTCTTTGGATGGCAATTTTCTAACCGTATTATAATGCGTATTTTAATGAATAAAGATCCAAAACCATCATTCAGTGAGAAAAACGTTTATTGCAAATGTAATACTCAAAGATATCCATTTAATTGTAAATATGTAAAAAAAAAAATTTTTGTACAATTAGGTGTATTTGTTTAGCAGAATGTGTTAATATTCTTTAAAATAAAAAAAGGGTAGGAGATTTTTGGTTTCAATCATTGTACAATGTCCCGTGGTGGTGGATAGCAAACGTAAGCTAATTGCTAATGCAAACTACAACTTTAACTCGTCATTATGAAAAATGTATATATTTTAGAAAACAAATCCTCGAATACCGTATTTTGCGATTGTAGTGGCGCAAATGCGATTATAATTGCGGCACAAATAAAAAACTTCCTGGTATCTCGAAAATTTCAATTTGAAATTAAATGCTCAAAGCAACTATTATTAGTTTTTTGTATATCAATAATAAGTTATTACTTTTAGTAAAAATTGAATTCAACCGGCAACCATCTGTAAATACTTTTCGAAGACTGGATCAACAGCTTAGAGAAACTGGACAGTTTGTCCCTTAACATCATAACGCGAAAAACGCTATTGCTGGAAGCGAACATTTTGGAAGTTGTTACCAATGAACTTACGAACAGTACGAGGGAAATCGCCTTACAACTTAATATTCCAAGTAACAAAGCAGTTCATAGTGTTTTGTAAGGCAATGGTCTGCACCCGTATCGCATAGGTAAGGTTCAACACTGTACCAAAAGATAATCAACATCGATTGAATTACAGCAACTCAATACTATTCGACAGCAATGAAAATATCATAGTAAAATTATGTGGGTTGATGCATGCTCATTTAACAGAGACGGAATGCTAACTGTCACAATTCACACGAATGGACACACGAAAATCCACCTCGCGCTAGACCAATTGGTTATTAGATGAGATTTTCTGGCTTGATATAATTGGACTACGTATAATTGGGAAAATGGTCTAAATATCTATAAACTGTAATCGAAGATTTATTAATTGTTCAACGAGATATAGTATTCATGCACGATAGAGCTCCTGCACATAATGAACTGTAGGTAGAGAATTGTTTGATAATAACTTTGATCAGCGCAGTCTTCAGATCTTAGGCCATTTTATTTCTTTATCTGCAACACACAAAATGCAGAGGAATTAATCAATAAAGTAAATATCTCAATTGAACAAATAACACCAAATATGCTGTAAAATTTGGTTAATTTTATACTCAGCGCAGGCAGTTGAATATACTGAAATGAATGGCCTTCAATTTGAACATTCAGTATTTGATTAATAATGTTTGTCTCATTTTCCGTTTTAGGCTTTCTGCACCAAGTTGATATTATGAACAAATTTTATGACACGCCAATAGTTCAAACTTAAAATCATCACAAGTTACAACAGACAATCAGCTGCTAATAACTATTGTGGTGTTGCCATTTTTATGAAAATTAAGATGACCTCGTGAGTATCACTCATCCTCCTGAGGGCGAGCAGGTATTAGGACTTTCTTCTTGGATTAACTCAAGGAACAATGTTACCTAGCGACTATCCATCAATTTACACATACCATTTATATGCAGAATAATTCAGAAGGAAAGGGAAATATTTCAGGGGGTGCTCGTATGGATCAATAAAGTGAAAAATTTCATATAAGCATCTATCCCACTCACAATGGTTTAAGAGATATTATAAAAGACGAAGGATTTTACATGCAAATAACTGACAACAAATAAGGTTAGGAATTAGTTTGAAAGTTTTGTCAAGTTTGAATTATCCATGAACAGTTAATTGAAATTCTTATTTTACCACCTCGTCTGCGAAGACAAGTATATTTACAATTTTTGGATCTTCCATTGAGCATACATTACAATATGCATGACTGTAATATTATCTTCCATGTCATCAAATTTGAATTATCTCAAGAATTTTGTATAGAGTATTTTGTAACTTCACTTTTTATTACACCTAAACAATTTATCTTGAGGCTTTAAACTGTAATTAGAATTAATGTTTTGGCAAACTATTAGTTCTTTGACATGTACAATATACTTTTGTTTCAAATAGTGTGCGCATATTTGTCCTTACATTATATTAAAATTTTCATCATTCTTGTACCGTTAATCTTAGATTCCATTCCTTTACACGAATTACCGATTGTGTTCAATCATTTGTACTACTACAAGCTTAATTAACGCCCAAGCCACACGAACCATTTATGGTTTTGGTCTTAATTTTGATTGTCTTTTAAATATGCCCTAGTTAATAGTTTTCAAATATTTTATTTCAAATTTTATTTATAACAGATTGCATTTACTTTTTCAGAAGCGTGCATAAATTATGTTATAGCAAAACTAAAGGTAAGACGTACAAGGTAAGTTAAACCAATTTGTGAAAACAGGTTTGCACTTCAGATTTTGACGTAGTCGGCGACTTGGTTTAAACATGTCTGCGTCAGTCTAGAAATAATTAACACCTATAGTGATAGGCACTAAAGTTAAACTAGTTCTAGATATTTGCCAAACCTCTTAGCGATTGTTACCTAATTTTGGAATTGGCGTATTCGAAAAACCACTGTCATTTATTTTATGTAAGAAAAATATCGGCTGTCACTACTTCCATCATATAAAAATTGCAATATTGTCAGTTATTTAATCTTATTCTTTAATTATCAATAAATTTCTTGAGCAGCACACTGATTTTAATAACATAAATTCTTTCGGTTGAAAATTTTAAGAAATTTAGAACAAGAAGGCTGAAATTATTAGTTATTTTATTGGAAAATTTTAAGGGGTAAACTTAGTATCAATAAAGCGTAGTTATTGTCCTACGAATACAGAATAAAGAGGAAACGTGAAATTTTTGTCTTAAATCCAGTTTCAATCTTATTAGGCTTGCCTAGTGTACATTGACATTTTTTCTGGAAATTATTTGAATTTATCTGTTTTTATGTATTACACATTCTTGATTTATTATAAAGTATTATAAAATACAAAATTAAGTTGCACAAATGATGGTGATCCATGCCTTGTCCATTTACATTTAGAAATACTAAAATTAAAAATTTAATTTTTACCAGAATCCAATCCAAAGTGATTATTTAAATCAATGCCTTCCGCAACAACTTCTGTCAGATATTTCAGTAGTCTCAAATCGCCGCTTCAATCTGCAATTCTAACGCTAGCACAATGAACTTCGGGCGTTATCAAATTGTATCTATCAATCCCTACTTGGGACGTCGAACTTATTCGCTCAAGTTACTACAGAACCTCAGCAAAGCTTGTTCTATCTCGAACGCCATTTTTATAGACTTATATTAAAAAATTCGAACTACATTCAAACGTCGGAGTTTCACAGTAACAGAACAAGATAAACAAAAACTCAATGCAAGTTATGTCAATAATTTAAATCGAGATAGGACTAGGAGGGTCTGAAAATTGCTAGAATAATAACTGATTAGTAGAAATACAATATAATTTCAGGATCCTTTAATTAATTGTAGTAGAATAAATACTGTACTATACTATAATCAAATGTTTAAATCGGGAAAAATGAGTAGTCACTTTTAAAATTCTGGTCATAAATTGGTAGTTATATTTATGCAAATGACTGACCGAAATAATTTATCCTAAGGAATTTAATTTTAACGGTTAGCAATGCAGTTACTAGCGCTTTATGAAACTAAAGAAGGTATTAAAGCAATACTGGAAGAATTTAATAGAAATTATAATGATGTTGAAATCACAGACTTGAAATTAATAATTGTGTTTAGTGGAATGCTGATCTGAAAAATCTTTTGATTTACTTACTGAATAAAAATTGCAAATTGTTTGCCAATTTAATTTATATTAACTGAAACGATTTACCTCAATATATACATAGTAACATTTAATAATTTTACTTTATTCGTTTGCTCCTGTATTGAAGTACACCCTAGTGATTTTTCGGTTCTTGACATCACATGCCAAAATCCTCTCTAATTGCTTCAGTACAAAATAATTCGTTTTAACTGTGTCGCGCTAAAAACTCTTGATAACTTAGCTTAATACGTTAAAATTCTTATGTTTAATTATATCGCCAAGGTTTAGGCGTTTTTTTGCACATCAAAGATCTTTTGTTAATGTTTTATCACTGGCATACCAAAAGTCCTTAATTAAAGGATAACAACGTTTTAGAACACGTAGAGCTTTTCTAATTATAGGGGAGCCTAATATTTTATTATACGTCTGAATCCTTTAATTACCGAAAACATGACAGGCAACGTAAATTAAAGTTAGTTATCTGAAGGATCGCAGAGAAGCTGTCTTGTACGTGTTTGAAGCAACTTTTAAATCAGCACTTCCATAGAAAATTTTGCTAGGCGAATTTGACTATTATTTTTTAACCAAACTACAATTTTTCCTTATTATTGTTGAATAATCAAGTACTACGGATAGTAAAAAATGCTTCAATTGGTATTTTTCAAAGATAGCCTGCATTCCCTGTATAGCTAATTTTTATTTTACTTCAGAACACCGAGTCAACAGCAAAAAGAGTAAAATATTGCGCGCACGTTACCATTAGTTAATTAATAAGGGGTGCCTTAAATATAAACGTTTAATAAATAAATTCAGAATAACCACTAAAGTTTAATAAAATAGTATTTTATTAAAATTCTTCTGTGACGAACCGCCATTGTGTAACAAAAATGTATCTTTGTCGAACAAGCGTAACTTATGGGAAATTAAATTTTAGTTTTTTTTTTATTTCGGTTTCTGCTTGCCTTAATTAAGTTTTGTTAATGTCTGTTTTAGCTTCTCTTTAATTAAATTAATTGTTTGTACATAATTATTTTAAGGTATTGTTTATAAATACGTGCTTTTTAGAATTCTTCGAGATTGCACAAACTGATAGATTTGTTGTAATATTCCATATTCACGGTAACGCTTATACGATGCAATTGTTACTTTTAGGGATCGTAATATTGACCATTGTATTTTCTTTGAATTTATCGAAGTCAGATATTTCATATAAAAATCCGCGGCCTCAGAAAAGTATTCTGGGCGTCTCGTACAACACTTGTCCCTAAATGTTGACTGATGTGCGAAATAAACAGAAAAGAACCAACTTTCTATTAAGAAGAATCTTTCTGAGTTATTAATTAATAAACGAGAGTTATTCTGAATTTTCTAGCTATCAAATGATGTTAAACTTCTACTCCAAGGTATTTATACCAAATTGTTCCAACACTAAACACTCGCATTAATTGTATCACGATATATAGATGTCTATCCTAATTAAGGCCTTGCGTAGTAGGAAAATTGATACCCTTACATGTATAATTAATGAATATGAATATCAATTGCAAATAATCCATTGAAACGTATAAATTGAACGGAATACCGCACGCACACACAACCTTCAGTAATAAACAAAGTTTAAATTATTTACTATAGCCAACCCATCAAAGTATCATAAATTATGTACGTAACTAAATGACAGTGTTATATAATACAGTTTGTTTTTGTTTTTATTGTGACAGTGTAACGTTACATCGTTACATGTATGTACATTAGTAATTTAATTGCTTTCAGTTTATTTAATTTAACAATAATATTTCATCATATATTCATTTATATTTGGTTCTAGTGTTTTTTTAGAAAAGTGGCAACATTCATTTTCAAAAATAACAGTGACATCGTTGTGAATTTACCAATATGTTTGGCTAATACGCATGTCCATCTTTTCTAGAGATTTATGAACGATTTCGAATCTTTGTCTTTTTCCAGGGCCTTTGCAATAAACATGTTGTATTAATGGTTTTTTTAAAATAAGATACAATAATATAAATTTAAAGTAAAAATATTGTGTAAAAATTAAATTGCTTAATGTAGTATATAATCGTTTTCAATAAATGGAAATAATTATATAAATTTAAAAAGATTTAATAAGAACAATAATAATACAATATGACTGCAAACATTCGAAATTCAGCCATTTTTCTTTGTTCTTTTAGTTTTCTTTCAATCAGGTAGAATTGCCTTATTTCAAGGAAGCAATACAATCGGCATTTAAAGATTGATACAGGTTTAAATCGATGTCGGTTCTTTAGCACGTGATGAAAAGTTTTAAGCAAGCTGTTATCTCGTTATATCGTGTGAATGTCAAGTACCTACAATTAATAAGGGTAAATTATTTTACTTCTTAGGCATAGCATTATAGTTTAATTCAATTTGTAACCACAAAGATAAGGAATAACATTTGACCTTCTTCTTTGAAATAATAAGGTTAGATTAATTCATATTAATAATAAATTTCAATTTTGAAAAGAAATACTGATTTATATTATCAAATATAAATTACATTCTTTGTGATTGATTAATTAATTAAATACATTTATTTTATTATTTTTGTTATTAACAATTGTAACGTGTAACACGTTCCTTATAATACTTTCCCTTAATTTAAAATATTTTAACAATTTTTAGCAACTACAAACGATACATGAAACATTAAATGAATAAATTTCTTTTTAAAAAGAATTCATTTATAGCATTGTATTTTAAGCCAATTTAAAATAGACAACCTTTATTTAATTACAGTATAAAATTTAGTATTCAAGCTTTAAACATTGGAACTACAAATTGCCGGAATACAAATGGTATTGCTGAACTTCAATTGAGTCCGTCCCTATAGTGTGAAAGATAGTAGAGCGGTTCCAAGTTTAGCGCCGTGAAGAGTAGTCTGTCTTGAATTCTCAACGTGCGAGCATTTGGCATTGCATTCTAAATTCTCTTATCTTATGTATTTCCTTAATTTTAATACCGAATGCTGGCAGGTTTTGAGTCAGGCTGATTCTTAAACAAAATTCCTTTTAGACAATTATGGGCAAAATTACTTTGTTTATATTTTCTGAAGAATCAGCAGTCATAAAGGGTTTGGGGCAAAGGTAATGTAAAGGGTCACATTGGGTTGCTTGTGCGTGTTTACTAATTGCCTATGGATTGGTGAGTTAATATTTAAATTAACTTACTATGCAGCAAGCTAATAAATATATTGAGATAACATATTGCACGTTGCTTATTTATTTGAAGGTCGTCGAGTTTTATAAATTACATCTGTTCTTGGCGTTGTCCAATTTATGCAACGAGATCTCTATGATACGTTCTCTTC
>JAHWXV010460673.1:0-12699 GCA_024586415.1 Phrixothrix hirtus
GTGAATTGTATCTGTTAACACACCCATTGATATGGAATGTAGCTTCGTCTGTAAAAATTATATCATCTAGAAATGATTGGTTTTCATCAATCTTGTTCAATATGTGAACAGCGAAATTGAAACGTTTTACACCATCATTAGGTTTCAATTCCTGCAATAGCTGGATTTTATATGTGTGTAATTTCAGTCTTTTGTGTAAAACTTTGTGAATTGTTGTTTTTGCAATACCTAACTCTAGTCTTCGTCGAGGTATGAACTTCTTAGGACTTTTGAGTGCAGATTATCTAATTACTGCAACCGTTTCATGTGATACTATTGGTCTACCAGTTGATTTCTGCTTCAGAACGGATCCAGTTTTTTCGAATTGTTTGTACCAACACGATGTGGATCTTTCCTGTATTCGCGTCGAAATGCACTTTGAACTGAAATTACGAACTTCAATTCAAACAGCAACAAAACACATTTTGCTTTTTCTTTATCAGAAAACATAGTTGCGCACAACCGCTAACCAAACTAACCTAACCTAACCAAACTTTTGGGTTGGAGGCTAACAGGGATACCACTACAACATCTCAAAATTTCCTTACTGTCTTCGTATGAATTATTGAAACCCCACCATTCTTTTATGATAACCCTGTATATGTACAATAAATTATTTACAAACCCGACTAACGGCCACTTGTAAACGTTGAATAATTTTATTCCAAAAATTATTGTTGAGGCAATAATTATTTGAAGTCGCAACCATGACAATAAAAATTATTCCTCGTAAGTAGAATTTAAAAAATAAATAACTACAATATGCATTTTGTTGCACTATTCTGCCTTACTAATCAAAAATACCTTTATCTACATAATTTTGAAATAATGCAAATTTCACGGTATTTTTAACCCATCCAATATTACAAGAATTCAATTATTTCCCACAAGTTAAAATATTTTTGAGAAATATAAAAAGAAAAAATATTTATGAAGACACTATCAATAAAACATTGGGAAGATCATAAAAATGAAATAGTATCTCATTGCTTACATATTATGTGGCAATGAAAATGAGAATATTTTAAAAAGTCTCGACAAACTTTAGAAAACTACTGAAATTGTCATTAAATTAATTCATTTTGACGATATATTTTATATTATTATTTTTTATTACCCCATATGGTCATAACATTTGTTGTTTTCCTTTAAATTAAATTCAAATACCTACATAAATTGCGTTAATCCTCTCCATTTTTGATTAAATCGTTTAATAATGTTCCGATTGTATTTAGATGAGGTCTATAGGCTATTTCACTCTTACACAGACATGATATTCAAACCCGTACTTATATTGTACTGTTTCTGACAAAACAGTTCAAAACACTAAAAAGTACTCTTATTGCAACTCGATAAAGTGAGAAAATGAGATTAATCACAACTAAACGTGTACTTCACACTTAGGCAGTACGAGCTGATTTCAGTCGGATCCGGGTGACTATTTAAATATCTTGAAGAAATAATACTGATTTTTAGCTGTTACTTTTAAATTCGTTTATTGTTTTGTCAATTTTACGTGTTTACATTTTTGTTGATTTATGTGATTTGATTAATACCTTGGCACGTTACACAATGTGCTGAGGTGAAATGTCACCGCGGGGACATCTTTTTTCAACAAATGTACACATTTAGGCCATTTTCTGTCAATTTTTGCAAAAAAAAATTACTTGATCTGACGACTGTCCCATTTGTCCACCCCAATTTTGATAAAATTTGAATATGTTGTAGACAACTAAAATGTAAGAGACGCTTATTTTTTATCTGCGGTAATTCGGTTTTTAGGGATAAAAATTGCCCCTAAAGTTGAACCACATTGACGGTTTTACATAGAAGGAGTAGGCTGATTTTAATGAAACAAACTTTTAAATATTCTAATAAGTAACAAAAACACAATTGTATTCATGATATCTTACTATGAGGGTGAAAGCCAGCCGTGAGAAGAATTAAAAATGGCACATTACCCTCAATTATAAAACAACATCGACGTGTTTTCACGTATTGCTGAAAAACGACTGTAATTGGGGCCTTAATCTTTTAAACCATATTTACAAAAAACCTGTTACATCTCTTGTACTTTTTGAAATAGGCGTTCTATAAATAGGACGCTACGCGTTAAGGTGTATTTTTTATAATAGGTAACAACGTAGAATGTCAAATATAAAAGTTTATTTATTAAAATATGTACATATAAATTATTAAACAAAAAATGTTAAATGAAACGCGCATCATTTTTTTTTTTTTGAAACTTCGGAAAGCATGTAGTGCATAAAATAATGTTACATTTTGAACAAAACGTTTTTATAAGTTTGCTTTACATTCTCTAATCTTGCTGTTCCGTTGTTTTTACCGTTTTTCTATCACATGATTCGTGGACTTCGAATTATAACTGTATACTCGGTCCTTCGTGACACTTCTTCTAACGGCAAGTCCTAACAAAGATAGTTTTAAATCCTATTTATTGTAACCGCTAAAACGGTTTTGCCAAGATGCCTTTACTTTTCTTTTTTTGCCCTCTTAGGCGTTGGTTCGTCAAAAGCATTAGAAGTTCCTTGTCCAGTTCTTCAGTTGCCTTGGTAATAATTTCTACTGTTCCTACTACGTCAGCACAACAGAATTTTCCAGATTATCATGTTCCACTTCATCTGTTCATCTATCAACTTTTAGTGTTAAAGCAATAATTTAATCTACAATTTCTTTCGAACATGCAAAATTCATCGTTTTATCAACAGTCAGAAACTCGTGTCTACTCATTGTTATTTTAGTACAAAATCAAACAGCAAAATTAATAGCACAAACTAAAAGCTTTTTAACATTCGCCAAAGGTAGCTTAAATCCACACTAAATTCTTACTGCAGAACTGAATTCGAATATACACAATTCTGACAAGAACGCAGCTGCTATAAGAGTTAATTCAAAGATGTAATATTTACCACATTTGAATCATTAAATTATTTGATTACATATGAAAGGAATGAATGACCAAAAGAGTTATTTAGAAGAATGGGATTAGATAAAATTCATAAACATATAGAAAAAACTCGCGGTATCACAAAAGCGAAAAATTTACTTTGATACAACAGATAATCACCTAAACGCCTAGCGTCCTATTTATAGGACACCCCAATTAGAAGTTATTTTTGGCCGAAATAAAAAGCACAATGTATACTATCGACTCGTAATAACTTTTAGCACTGATTTTACCGTGTTATTAGTTAAAAAAACTTACAATTTATTTATTCAATTTTGAAAAAGTAATATGGAAGTTATGTATGCGTGTGCCAAGTTTTTTGCACTTCTTCAAACAATTATTATTTATATTTTTGTGGAATTAATTCTTAAAGTAACTAGTTTATATCTCATCTAACGTATTTACTTTTTTATATTTGGTTCAACTGCTGTAGGGCAAAGTCTAGCCTGTCCTTTAAACTAAGACGTTGGGTTAATAGGTCTTTTTATAAACATCCTTCATTTACGTGTAGAACCTTGTTAATCGTAATTACAATTTGCTTCTTACAAGCCTCATGTGTTTAACTACGACGGGGTAAATCACCCCCATCCATGAAATGTCTTTAAAGTGATCTACAGCGAACGTAAAATGATCCAACTCAATAATACTTGAAAAAAGTCTTCATAAACATGACCGTAAATATTAATTTATTTCGAGATATGCCCCTACAGGGGTGGGTTCTAGTGCTGATGTACGTATACGAGTCAAATAAATTGGTGTCATAGTATAATTTATATAATTGCTTTTTATTTAATTTAATAACGTAAGTTGTGTTTACAAAAATAATGCTTGTATTGTTCATTTCATAGTCTGAGTAAATCACCTTTAAACCACAAATACACTAAACGTTAATTATAAGCAAACTTTTTAACCGTAATATTAAAAAATCATTTACAGAACTTTTCACAAACTCATTTTACTGTGTGTATACTAATTGTAAGCGATGTAATGTATGAAAAAAGCAGGTTATTACAATTTTAAACTAATACCTTTACACCAATACTTTATTTAAGTATTTTTTTAGGATTACATATAACAATAATAATTACAGGTGAACTTTAGCCTGAGTTTATAACATCTATTTGACTTCAGAATTAACAATTTTATATTGTATTTCAGATTATTCAGTGTTCGTGGACAATTTATGATAACGAAGGCTGGCAAAACAATTATTTAAATTTTGCGTATATTCAATTACAAATAACATTAATATTGTACTTATATAATGAGCTATGTGTATTATTTTTGGTAGTTTGAACATTAATGATACGCATCAAAAAAATGTTCGAAACGTGGAGTTTTACACCATGAACATCGGGCGATGAAAACATTTGTGCAGTCTAGAACATCACAATGTGTCTTACAACAATTTCCAAAACCAAAATCAACAAGATTGTCGAATGAGTCTGGTTTTTGTTCAGTGTATCCACTTTTATACCAGGAGTATTTAAAAAGGTTTATGTATCGTGGTGATGATAACTAATTGTAAACCACATTGCAATTTGATGTTATTTCGTAAATGTCGATTAATATCAGAATTCATTAACAGTACGCTATCTAAGAAATGTCGAACAAAAATTTTCCAGACCCTGAATCTAAATACGCCTGTAGGTTGTATTTTTCCCGTTGTCCGGGTTGATATTATTTTAAAATTCACATTTTTATTGAGGAGCGTCGATTTGAAACGACTTGTGGACAGTGGCCGCTCCAGGAGTCAAGCAATAACACGCTTGTTGGACCTACACTGGGAAAATAAATTTTCTCTAACCAGGTTTTAAAGCGCTCTCAACGAAAGGAACAAGTATAAGTTATTGCAGTGAATGCCAATTTATCAGATATACGGTTACATTTATTTTACCTGAAGTAAGTTTCTTAGAGTTTGACACTTTTATATAAACGATAATAAGTCTGAACGAATTAGCTTCTACTACAGGTTCAAATTTTCCACTTTATTCATTTAAAACCAAAAATAATAGTGAACGCAGCTTCCCATCAGATGATATTAATTGTTGTATTGTATAACTGTGAGCTGTAGATCAAACTTATTGGATAAGACATATTGTTTTTCTCCTTCGGGAATGCATTTCCAGCTGAAAGCCACATTGATCAAATTTCTACTCGTTTGTATTCCACTTCATCAATAAGTAGCCGTACCTGGTTTTCTAACTCTAAGCATGGAACCGAATGTCTTCTATTTGAGCATGGAGAACCCAAGTTTTCCAACGTGAAGTCACAAATGCTACCAACTTTTCCTCGATAAGTACATCCTTGTCGCTTTCCAATATAAAACACCTGCGCATGAGCAGAAATAACCGATTTCTATTCAATTTACCCATTTGAGTACGTGCAACAGTGAAGAAGTGACAAAATAGTTAGTGTTTATAAATAATGTTTAGTGTATTTGTGATTTAGGGGTGGTTTACTCTGACTATGAAATGAACAGTACAAGGTTCATTTTTGTAAATAACCTACATTATTAAATTAAATATAAAACAATTATACAAATTGGACTATGACACCGATTTATGTAACTCGTATACTTACATCCACCCAAAAACCTACTCCTATTAGGGTTATATACCGAAATAAATTAATTTTTGGGGTCATGTTTATTATGGCTTTTTTTATATATTTTATCATTTTACGTGGTTAAACACATACGGGGCATGCAAAAAGCAAATTGTAATTATGATTAACAAAATTCCCTTGAGGATTAAAGTAAAATTTAAATCCCTTGTGATTAAAAGCGTCGCTTTAGTCATGAAGAAAAGTGACTAAATTTGGCATTTTAGTCCTGAAAGTGCAAAAAGTAGATTTAAAGTCCTAGTATAGGTGAGGGGCTGAAACGCCATTTACAATCATTTTTCAGTAATATGTGAAAACACATCTATAACATACATTTTTTCCAAAGAAATCCTTTATAATTGAGGGTAATTTGCTACTTTGCCTTTTCTCATGACTGGCTTTCACCCTCACAGTAAAATATCAGCATGAAAATAATCGTGTTTTATTCCTCATTGTGGAGAATATTTTAAAGCTTGTTTCATTAAAATCGCCCTACTCCTTCTATGAAACCGTCAATGTGCTTCAAGACAAGTCCAACTTTAGGGGTGATTTTTAACCCTTAAAACCAAATTATCGCAGATAAAAAATGTCTCTTGTATTGCAGTTGTCCACCACATATTCAAATTTCACCAAAATCGAAGAGAACTCTTGGGGGTATTTCCTTATGTGTATAGTTAAATGTTACTAGAAACGGGTAGGCGACGGTCGCACTATCCGTTGCCGTAAGAATAAAATAATGCATTCGATTGTATTTACATCAATTTAATTAAATTGGACGTTTAAAATTTTTCGATTTTAACGTGTGCCGAGGTAATTCGCTGGGGCCTTTGGTGCCCGAGATGATAGTTCTCTTAATTATGAAACGATATGCTAACGAAAAAGTAACTTATATGGACGTGCATTCAGAAACTGGTTAGAATCCAGGCGAATGTATCACAAAGCGTTTCCGAATCGTCGCTTTCTAAAACATTAATCGAAGATTACGTGAACCGAGTATGCTGCTTATAAAATAATTCCTCTAAAAATTAGGGTTTTAATTGGGCCAGTATGCAAGCCTAGAAAAACAAGAACTGCGCAATTGAAGCAAGTTATCTTGAATGAAGTGAACAAACCAAATCATTAGCACTGGAGAAATTGGTCATTTTTAGACGTCTGTTGAACGAATACATGTACTTTCTCCAGAAACGTCTTCATCTTTGTCAAAGATTTCTTCAGATGCTGATTTGAATTTCCAAAGTGGTACAATTTTCATTGACAAGGCTGGTTTTAGGAGAGACAGCATTGTGAACTTTCAGAATACACATATTTGGGCTGATGTTAATCCCCATGCGGTTGTTGAATCCCGCCCTCAGCGGCAGTTTAGTTTAAACGTTTGGGGGGAATTATTGCCAAGGATCAATTTGTTATTGCAAATTTGGCTTATTGGAGAATGTTCCAATCATAATAAGACGTTGGATATGGTTCATACACGATGATGCCCTCGCACACTATTTGCGTCATATGAGAACGTATCTTGAACACGTACCAATACCGATGGTTTAGACGAGGTGAACCACAATCCTGGCCAGCACGCTCGCCTCGAATTTTTATCTTTGGGGGCTTTTGATATGATTGTGTGTGAAACACATGTTCCCAACATTGACGTCCGTAGACTTCTGTAAACTAATTAATCGAATTTAGAACATGTTAGGCAGTGCTTGGAGCGTTCAGAGATGCATCAAGACGGAAGAGCATTTATTGTAAATACATTCGACATTGTTTGCGTTTTTAGTTGAGCTACTTTAAGAGTTTGGTCATTATTTTGTAGTTTTTCTTGAAAACGTTGCGACGTAGTGTATGAGCTTTTCTGAGTGATGGAAAATGTTCACTTTTGAAGTTACAAGTGTTTAATAAAACATTTTTATTATGTATCTCTAACAGTAGGCATTTGCGCATATAAAGGAACTTCTTTGTTTTGTACTGTAAAAAATGTTTTAGGATTTGGAACATTTTTTCATATTAAAACATTACTTTACTTTCTATAGGTTTGTCGCGAATAGTTTCGATTTTGTCGTAAACGATGCACTTTTATCAAGTTGCGAAGAGTATGTTTTCTTTGTATTTGAACATTCTGTCAGAAAAAAGTTATATTTTGTTAAAAATTTTACGTACAATTTCTCATGAATAAAAAATGTCAAGTATCACCTGGAGCTACGCCTCTGATGCGTGGAAAAACCTATACTAATCTCAAATTATTAATCCTTCACTGGCTTATTATTACCATTTTCAAACAAATCCATTACTCTGTTCTAATAAAATTAACAAAAATGTGTATCTAGATGGACATATTCAACACTGTTTTGGACGAAGTGTTTATCGACCCAAGATCACAAGAATCTTTTTCCTTGTTTGAACGTAGGGAATACGCTTCTCAAAATTTTACAAATTTTTTGGACCAACGTATATAAAGTGCAGTGTAAAGTAATTATTATAATATACATACAGGATCGTTCATAAGTCCCGAGATTAACCCAGAAATGGCGCCTTTAACACCTTCAAACGGTATATGTCATACTGAGTTATAGTGATTTAAGTGATGCTACTTTTGCAATTGGTAAAAAGGGAGTTTCGTTTGTTGATAAAACGTTGCTTTTTAATGGGAAAAATACCGTTCAAGCTCAGCAATGGCTTGAAAAGTGTTATTTGGACTTTGCTCCGTCGAAACCAACCATTTGACGGTGGTATGCTGATTTCAAACGTTTCAAACGGTATATGTCAAAATTTCAAGACAATTCGACTATAACATACTGAGTTACAGTGATTTAAGTGATGCTACTTTTGCAATTGGTAAAAAGGGAGTTTCGTTTGTTGATAAAACGTTGCTTTTTAATGGGAAAAAACACCGTTCAAGCTCAGCAATGGCTCGAAAAGTGTTATTTGGACTTTGCTCCGTCGAAACCAATCATTTGACGGTGGTATGCTGATTTCAAACGTTTCAAACGGCATATGTCAAAATTTCAAGACAATTCGACTATAACATACTGAGTTATAGTGATTTAAGTGATGCTAATTTTGCAATTGGTAAAAAGCGAGTTCCGTTTGTTGATAAAACGTTGCTTTTTAATGGGAAAAAACACCCTTCAAGCTCAGCAATGGCTCGAGAAGTGTTATTTGGACTTTGCTCCGTCGAAACCAACCATTTGACAGTGGTATGCTGATTTCAAACGTGGCCGTAAGGACACAAATGGTGCTGGTTGTCCAAATGAAGCAGAGACTCAAGAAAACATCAAACAAGTCCTGAAAATCGTGATAGAAAATCAAAAAGTAAAAGTGTGGGAGATAGCTGAGATCATGAAGATATCAATTAGTAGTGTTTTCACTATTTTACATCAAAATTTCGCCATGAATAAGCTTTTTTCAAATGGGTGCCGCGTTTACTCACAATGGAACAAAAACAACAACGTAATGATGATTCAGAGCGCTGTTTGGCACTGTTTATTCGAAATAAAAACGATTTTTTTACGAAACATGGATTCACCATTTCACTCCGGAATCAAACCGGGAGTTAGGTGAGTGGAGAGCAGCCGGTGAAAGCTGTCTGAAGCGTCTGAAGACACAACAGTCTGCCGGCAAGGTTATGACCTCTGTATTTTGGAATGCGCATGGTATAATATGCATTGACTACTTTGAAAAGGGCATTATTGGTGCGTTTAAAGGACAAAATCGCTGGAAAACGGCCACAAATGAGGAAAAAATAGTGATCTTTCACCAAGACAATGCAACGTCGTTGAAAACGATGACCAAACTACACGAATTGGGCTTCGAATTGCTTCTCCATCTACCGTACTCTCCAGATCTGACCCCCCAGTGATTACTGGCCGTTTGCAGACCTCAAAAAAATGCTCCAGGGAAAGAGATTTAGCTCTAGTGATGAAGGGATCGCTGCAACTGAGGGTTATTTTGAAGCCAAAGATAAACCGTTCTGATAATAGAAAAATTTGCCAAAAAAATGTTGTTTTAGTAGTTAGTCTCGGGACATTGAACAATGTGTTATATTCAATAAAGTTAAGTGTCCAAACAGATTTTGAAAATTGACAAGTCATTAGAATTGGTTAGGTGATTTATTCCTCTATGTCTTTTGAAAACAGAATATTATTTTCAGTGATCTATAATAAGATAATCCTAAAAGCACTGCCTAATTTTTAATAATCAATGTGTATTTTATACAGGTTTCATTTTTCTTCGCTCAGGGAAGTCTAATGTAAAACCGTATGTAAAAGACTGATTTAGAATTATGCGTTATTTGTATATACCGGGTGGTGACTCGTAAAGGTGAATATAGGGAATTTGTTATTTTTTACTGTTGTTTATATCTCCCCAGTCGATTTGTCAATAAATATGAAATATGTGTGTCCTAATGGTAATAAAATATTGGCATTTAAAAGAACTTAATTTTAAATTAAAAAAAAATATTCCTGAATGGAGTTTGAACATCTGACCGCTTGGTTACAAGGACGTCAGCTTAACCACTAGGCTATCGAGTGCCTCAAAAATTTTTGCTGTTGAAATGCGCTATTTGATGTGCACTACTTTTTATTATATTAAAATTAATAGCGTCTTAGAATTAATTAATAATACGTAAATAAACTTAGTCTTATCTTATAGAAGTTTTAATTGTGAACATTTTTTACATTTACATTTTTATTATAAAATCATTTGGGAAGATAACTATAAACATAAGTAAAAAATAGCATTGAAATCCTTATATTCACGTTAACGAGTCATCATCCTGTATGTAGAAGGTACAACATAAATTAGTTTAACAATTTCTATCGGCATCTAATGCTACACTTACCTGGAATATTTTGTATAGTTGGTATAGTTTGAATGTTTGGTACTTGAATTACATTTCCTATATTTGTTCCTCTGACTTGTTGTAAATTGGCAGGAATAACAGTAAACTGTTGACCATTGGCCCCGGTGAATGTTAATGGTTGTGTATTTGAATCTGCTTGTACAGTTACCGTTTGTGTAGCGACAGATGTTGGAGTTTGTGTGTTTTGGGTTGGTTGAGCTGTCACAGATGCACTAGCAATTTGAACCTGCTGTAACTGACCACTCGGTGTTATAATACTAGCCATTTGAGGAACAATAGGTTGCGTTTGTATAATATTGGGTACTGTAGCTAACTGTACGGGAAAATGAATCGTTTGGTAAATAGTTTGACCATTCGCCGATGATATTGGTACTTGTACAGGTATAGTTTGTTGCATAGTAGGGAATTGAACTACTTGTGGTAACGATGGCCTCACTGCTACACTTTGTCCGTTTGATAATTGAACTGTTTGTATATTTTGTAAATTAGCCGGAAGAACACTTGGAGCTCGAAGTATCTGGCCGGGACTAAAGATTTGTTGGGGCTGCTGACTACCTGCTGTAAAATCATGCTTTGTAAAATTATACGTCGAGGAACTGTTTAAATTTAAATTACAAAATTCTACTACCCTAAAATTCGACACATATATTTAAAATCTAACCTGCTAAAGACATAGCAGGTATAAAAAGAGCTTCTTGTCCGTCTACAGTGACAGTTTGCATAGGTTGCATAACATTGTAAGCAAGATTTTGTCCAGCTGCGCTTACAATTTGTGCCCCTTGCTGCTGCAATAGTTGCTGTGATAATTGCTGAGGAATTCCTACGGGGACACTAAGCACTTGGGGGCTTGCGACGGGCAGGCTCTTCACGGGGGTGGGCGTACTGGTCATCGTAGGAGGCGTTGGTTCGCTTGAAGTGGGTCCGATCTTGCTGCAGGTCGCGGCTAAAAGCGCGAGCGGCGAGGGGGTTGGCTTAGTCTCCTAAAATGAAAAGGCGGAGCTTTAGTGAAAATTGAAAATCAAATTGTAAAATATTAACACTTAAAATTATACTTGATTTTCATTTTTAAATACTGCCGACTATAGCCCAAAAATAGAACAATTTTGCATTCGGTCAGTTGGTTTCAAAAATGAAAATATAAATTATCAAACAATTTCAGTGCAATCATTAGACATACATAAATATATAATTTTAAATAAAAATACCATTAAGGCTTAGAAAAAATTATATTTACACTATAATAAAAAAGTGTAACCGTTTATCAATAAAAAGTATTCTGTGGCTTCTTACGAGTTAGCGAAGGTTTTAATCGTCACCTGTTTCCTGGCGTTCTTGTTAAGCAACTTCGTCATTTCCAACTGCCAATTACCGTTATAATAATAGGCTTTACCTAAATGGTAACATGAGTCCCCCGAAGAATTATATTTTAGGTTTTTCAAAACTTAGTATTAACCCAATAAAATTCAATAATTAAATTTTTATTATTGTACATACGAAACTGTAACGACTTTTAATTAAGAGTTTGCTGACTTTAGATAAACAATATATTCTACCACCTGGGCGTACATAATACGCCGAAAATTACACTTGCAACAACGGCTACGAGTCAAAATGTACAAATACTGACGAGGTGATGCTAAATTTTCTTGAAAAATATTGTAACGAAACTAGGTAATTGTTTTACAATGTGTATTTATATTCACTAAAATTCTACATGTAACTATGTACACTAATTTATTTTAAATATTTAATTATTTTACTATCCACCAGCGGCAAACATTTATTTATAATTCTATTTATGTATATTTATATTTATATCAGTAATACACAGTACAACATTCTAACAAAAACTAAACTAAGAGAACTCAATTCGCTGGTTATATAGGAAAAATGTTCTAGAACCAATTGGAATAGAACATTAAAGAATATTACTTCAAAGAGTGATGTAATGCTACGACTCATTGCTGACCTAATTGTATTGACAGATATAAATTACTGCAATGAGTCATTAGAGGATTACATCATTTATTTTATTACAAAGAAAACATTCTAGATGATTCTAGAATTTTCCATTTACTGTTTCTAATTTTTGTAACACTGTCCCCTCCTTAAGACCGTTACGTCCCGTAACAACGATCTTGGACTTTGCACTTGCGATGGTCCCATTTTCGTTGGCGAATGTCGGAATCTGCACTGCGATCCATACTTGCAGCCCCATTTGTTGAAGAAATAG
>JAHWXV010460674.1:0-14842 GCA_024586415.1 Phrixothrix hirtus
ACTAATTAGTTAAAGACCTAGAAATTGACGAATTTCCACTTCCGATAATGTATAATTATGGTTGCTTTTATCTCTGTTTGCATATAATATAGTCAGTTCCCTTATGTAGTTTATAGTGCCATCAGTTAGAAATAAAGCAAATTTCAAATTCTGCCTCTTCAATGTGTTGTGTGCCAACTTCTAAAAGTCTTGAAGATTGTGTTGTTATACCTACACTTTAATTTCTTCGCCATTCAGTTGTTACGGCTCCTTTTTTCTTTTTGCTTGGGCTAATTAGGGATTCTTCATCACTAGGAGACTCTTCATATTCATGAATTTCTATCTACATTGTAATTTCTTCAGGAATATTATATAGTGTGTCAAATGCAGTTGAAACGAATTTGAATTTGTAATTGATTTACTAAAAATGTATTAATCTTAGAATGTATTTTGAATAAAAACAAATTTACTATTTACCTATAATATGCTCCTGTTGGTATTTTAACTCTTTCTTCACTAATTTCCATATTTATAAATATGTATGTATAATGGTAAAAATATAAAACACTGATAGAACGCTATCAAACAAATTCAGTTGTCGACATCTTTACTATAAATATACTGAAAAAGCAGGAACCTGGTGCACGTTATATTGTTTTTAAAGTATATGTAATTCCCCTTGACTGGTGCAATAATAAAAATAAATCCCCGAGATACATTACTTAGAATTTTACACACGTCTAGAATAGTGTAATGTGAACCGCCAAAGTTCCCAAATTGGTACATTCACTTAACCACCTGCTATAAAACAATGATGGCAAATAAAGATAATAGCGTATAAAAATAATATAATTTGAAACAAAATTTTTCAAAATTGTTGAAAAATAACATATTCATTTCAGTTTTGCGCGTACCATAATGTTATAAATAAAAAGAACGAAATGTAAGTAAAATGATATACTTCCAACAATTATTTTCGTAAGTGTAAAACGATATCCCACCAACCATTTAATTTTTGTTGAAATTATTAAGCCTATATGTTCATTTTCATTAACTAATAGTTTACAATTATCTATGGTTATTTAAAAACAATATAAAATTGTAATGTTCCCAATTTTGGAGCGATGGTAGTTAGATTGTTAGTATACAGGAAAGTACATTTACATAGCAAAAATTTAATATTTACTATGGTCACTCGTTTAACAAAAAGGAAATGAACGGGTTATACGAGCATATTAATTTTTCGACAACTTGCTTTGTTGCCTACCATTTTATTAATGTTCTTTCATAATTATGCTTTAAAAAACGTATTTGCTAAATTGTTTGAAAAATTAAAGCGGAGTAATAATTATGTAGCGCATTATACTCGTATTAAGTATAGAAATGGATAATTACGCATTAAAGAGCTTTAATGCCAATAGACACCTAGTATTTAAATTCTTAATTACATTGATTTACACGAACTTCAGAAATTTAGCACATAAATTATTTAGTCATTAGGTGCCACCTTAATTAATTGGTAATGCTATAAGGTAATAGTTTGGATTCTACGTTTGCAACTATAATTAAATATAAATACCTACATTATTGCAGAACATTACAATTTTAATGTCGATTCATAATTGTCTTTAAAGCACTATACTTTAATTTTCTTAACGATTGGCGTATGCTATTTACTATATTGCAAACTTACTTTCTTTTGTTCGTGCCAAGCATGTCTTTCCAAAAGACATTTAAAAAAACTAGTAATTATTTTGTTCATTACCCCATAACTTAAAGAATATGATTTCAAGAGTGGTTATAAAAATATAGGCATATAGTTAGCGTTATTCTTCTTTATTCATGACTGTCAGCTTAAATGAGAAGTTTTATTTTTTTAGGTTCAAAGGCACTTTAGGATTAAACGCTATTTCTCCAAAAATTTTCTACTCTTGATATAGAGATTAAAACAAACCAAAAGCCTCAAATAGAATAGAATGAACGTAGAAGAACCTGTTCTGTTGTAGTGGTGCTTTAGGAAGCGACGTGTATAAAGAATAATGTGAAAGCGACACTTTTAATCTCAAGGGATTAAAATTTTACTTCAGTCCCAAAAGGGACAAAATAAATTTAATCGTGCATAAACAAAGTAAATCCATGGCAATAACAAACATTAGCTAATCAAAATTACATATTTCTGAAAGCGCTATTATAGCGCTTTAAAGATACAATTTAATTAACGATTTCCGTAAGCGTATATTGATACATTGAACGAGTTGTCAATTTAAAAATAATGCAGTGTTACCTTCTTCGACTCTTTTCATTTCAAATTACTCAAAAGTGCAAAAAATAACATATATACCTTACTTTAGGATGAAAGTGCTTTTTAATGGTAGAGAGGCCATTTCTTCTTGCTATACAGTATACTCTTCTACCAACGCTTATTATATCAATATTCCACATCGCTAGTCACTATTTCTATGAACTACCTCATAAGATTATAGCAAAGTCTAGGAAAACCAGTAGCTAAATTTGCATCGCTGTAGCTGAGTAGTGGACACTCGATGTTCGTGGCCAGAAGAGTACGACGTCGCTGCCACTCCTGTTTGAAGAAGTCCATTTCGTAAATTAATATTAAATACGGCGATCTAACCAGTGGCCACGCCGAGTGGAGTAGCTGTAAATAAGAATAAATGTGTTTTCTTAACCTCCTTAGCACCGGTTGGAGTGCGGGCGGAAATAGAAATTACAGAGTCTTGTACTATTTAAAAACAAAGAGCAGGTGTATGTGGGATTTCGCTCGGACCCCACCCGGTAGTGAGTGGCGGTAAAAGTTGGCTGCTTATTTTATTCAAATTTTTGATATATTTTTGACTTTGAATTCTTTCTTATTACCTTGATAATTAGTTTGCCAAAATACATGGTCAATTGCTTTTCTTACCTTTTCTTGGAACTTGGGTACATTTTTATAGTGTAATCGTTCTAGTAATTTCAGCTTTCTTTGGAATTTAGGAATATATCATATCATTGGGAAATTAATGTAGTGGATTGTGATAGAGGATTTATAAGGGCCAAACCCAACCTAACGTAGATTAGCCAAAAAAAGGATGGTCTTGCGCGTGTCCAAGAAACAAAGATAAAGGAGTGAAAACAAAATGTGCGCCGTTCAAGAGGACTAAATCTCCATTGCATAACAAAACTGTTACAGTGTGTAAAGATTCTGAAAACTAATTGTAAATATGTATATTTGTCAAGTTTTGTAGATTTCAGCAATATAAGTTTCTTGAGTAAATTTTGAATTTTTTATTGTTACAAGTAACAACTTTAAATAAATAAAAAGGTTACTATAGCGCAATGAAATATCAGTAACGAAGTTATAGTAAAAATGGTGCATCTACAATAACAAATTGCACCTGGTGCTAGGCGTTTTAAAATTTACTCGGTATTAGCAAGGTTAATATTTTAAATAGCGGTTAGTAAGGTTCAGCTGAAACTTTAATAATAAATTAACACTTTGGTTAAACCATAGATAAGTAATATTTATTGTCAGTCTTTTTCACTTAATTTTGTTGTATAGTACTAAGCTAGTTTAATTCTAAAGCATTGGAATAGCTCACAATCATTTTTATTGTCGATTGACAAATACTCAATAAGGTGAACGCACTTACTGCAAAAGATTTTCTTAACATAGTTCCCGAACCGTATGGCTTTCTAACACTTTGCGGCCGATTGCGAGAATGTAGTTTGTTCTGAAATATATGGATAGGGATGATTTTAATTATTTTTTTATTTTTCAATGAATGATACTAGGTTGCTGTTATTTTCTAAATAACAAGGTACTTTTTTACAATGCAACAGTGGTCTGGTAAAAGTTGTGCATTTCCTATAGTAATATTTTATGAAAAATAATGAAAATTACGTTATTACAGAAAAAGTTTTTCGCAACCCTTTCACTATTAATCAAAATAATGTGCCACCAGCTTATGCTATCAAATGGTGGATAAATAAATTTGAGTAACCTAGTTAAACATAACAAAAGATGGCTCCGGTAAGAGAACATCCTGTTTGAAGGCCGGAAACTATTCAATCAGTACGCGTTGCTATGGTTAGGAGTCCACGATACTCTTCATGTCACCATTAAATTTCATTGCAGGTTTCAAACAGAAATTTTCGAAGAATTTTGTAGAAAGGCTTGTCGCGTTACGCATATAGGATTCAAATTGTATAATAATTGCAAGAGAGGGGTTTAGAAAAGTGGTTAGACTTCTGTTGAAAACTACTAAATCGTATAAAAAACAAAATTTTATTGATAACTTTTAGATGAGTGATGAAGTTTATGTTCTTTTTCGCGGATTCGTTAGTGAGCGGAATTTTTGGTATGGGAAAAACGACAACCTCAAATTGCTGAATTTCAAACCACTACACAATTCCTGGGGTGCGATGTAATTTTTTGATGACGATGCCCAAAATGCTTTAAAAGTAAATTCAGTCCGGCACGTTTCCATGGTTGAGGCATCTCTCCCTCGACAGTTAAATCAATATTCCCTAGCTATTAACTCTTGGTTTTAACAAGATAGAGCAACGGCACACACAGAAAGAGCTTCGCTGGACGACATTTTTCGATTCTTTAGCGATTGCGAAATTTCTAAGAATGACAAAATCTCTTGGACTCTAAAATCGCCGGATTTATCAGCTTGCAACTTTTTATTATGGGCGTACTTGAAAGATATAGTTTACGTCCACAAAATACTGCACGTACAAAGCCGATTGTTAAAGAAGAAATTAGTAGAGTCCCGTTGAATTTCTTTCATGATTTGATGCACAACTTACCATCAAAATTAGAAGGGCGGGGCTTATATTGAGAATGTTAGTTTAAAATAATAAACAGGCTTCTCTGTGCTATTAATGTCACTCTTTTTGTTTGTTTCAGTAAAATAGTTATTGTAGTTAGTATGCTTTTGAGGTTGCCCATTTTCGCTGCGCACCCTATAGTAATTGATGGATAACTAGAACAGTTTGGATCTCGATTGGGGAAAGTAAAGCTACAATAGTGATAAAAAAAGTTTTACCACCTGTAGATAGTAAGATTTCGCAGGAATGAGTATTAATCAAGCATGTGTATGGATAAATTTTATACGAGCAGCGATTTCAGGTCTTAACTCAATCACATAGTTCTTTGAATTTATAATTTTGTGATCAGATGATACAAAAAAATAGTATAAAATAATGTTCTCGAGTTTCGTTTTATGCATGCCATTTTATACACAGAAGCTTGATCGTAATTGATTATGTTCAAGTAAAACCAAAATGTACCATTTATTTTCTTTGATAGTGATAGACATTATTCATAGATTGCAAAGAAGAGTAGTTTATGTAGAATAGTTAGCTACAAGAATATAATTTATGCGCAGATTCCGAGCAGCGCATGACTGCGTTTAAATGAAACTAGAATTTACCATTGTTTATTTACTAGTACTACAAATATTTCAATATTAATGAACTTGAAGTGGTCATGCGTTACGAGTCTTATAAAAGGGAAACTGTAATCTAGTGAAGACAAAGTCGGAAGAACTATAGAAATTAACAAAAACTTGCGAGCCAGTGAATTATAGATATTAGAAAAACGTAAAAATCTAAACTACAATAGTTTGGAATTCTCATAAATTTGCAGTTTAAATGAATTACAATAATTCTTAACAGGTTATTTGGAGCAATTTTCTATTTCTGCTGTTGATCTAAAACGTACAAAGTTTTTGTCATAAATTCTTCATATGTTATGCAGATAATTCAGAAATAAATAGTATATCAGAAATTTACACTCTATTTAAAACTTACTTAATAAAAGGGTGTAGTATAAAAAATATATAGCCTGAAAACGACATTACTAAGCAATAAACTGATAAATATCTGTAGCATCCCGAATTCCGTTCCTCAAAGCACAACTGATGATATATCGAACAAATACAGAGTGCGCCATAAAGGTATCCTTTAAAAACAGAGCGAAGCCATCTAAAAGAAAATGATACACGTTTCTGAAACGCATATTTATAACAAGTGTTTACTAAGTTTTAAAAATCACTTGAGACACATAATGACGGTCGCGACGGTAGTAACACTTAAATGAAGACGTTCAAGGAAGTTCCCATTATTATCTCGGTTATCTTAGATGAAATAGTCATGATTTTCTGACTGATACGAGGGTTATTTTTTTAATAGGGTCCGTTTGTGAATAAGATTAATAATGACACCTAGTATCTGAAGTGCGCATGCGCGTCCGCTCCCAGCATGCTTTGCGTAAGTTTGGATGCCATTTGCAGCTGTATGCTCTATGTGTGCGCTGAAAATAAAAATTTATTGTATTTAAGAAAATTGAGTCGCCTGTAAACTGTGAGATACAATCAGTGTTAATGCGTATTGTCTGACCTTGACAAAACTCGGGCGTACCATAGAAAACAAGCGGCGTGGCCTACTGTCTTCCGTTGTGATGTTTCATAACAATGAAAGAGCACATGCTTCTGCACAAACGCCAGGTCTAATCATGTCTTTTGGATGGCAACAACTGGATTATCTATCTTACAGTCCAGACCTTGCACCCAGTAATTTTCACTTCTTTCGGTACTCAAAGGAGGCCTTTGGTGGTCAAAGGTTTAACGACGACGAAAATGTAGAAATTGCAGTTATGTAATGGGTTTCTTCGCATGCGGCAGATTTATTTGACGTCAGAATGCACAAATTTGTTGAGCGATATGACAAATGTTTGAACAAAAATGAAAATTGTATAGAAAGGTAGATAAAAGTATGTAGAATATGGGAAAAATGTAGTGAATTGTACGGTATTTTCCTTCTTATTTGAAAACGGATCCTGTTAGAAAAATCGCCCTCGTACTTTCTCTCTAATCTTCAAGAGGTCGAGGACGATATTTGAGAAACTTTTCTTTAGGCAGCCAAAAGGAAAAATCTATATGGACTTACATTTGGTGAAAGTGCAGGCTACCTGACACCTTTCGGTTAAGAGATCACGTGCTAAGAAATATTACCTGCTCTACGCCGAGAAAATATTGTATTCTATAAACTGTGGCCGTGTCCTATTAAAATTATATATATTCGGCATCCAAGTCGCACAATTTGGGACCTAGAAAAGTTTTTAACATTTTATGCTAGGTATTGGCGCCCACACTTACTGTTGCACTGGCTTCATTAAAAAAATACGGCCCAATCACACCAAAGTCAATAACTTCACATTCCCTAGTTACACAAGAGGAGTGAAGCCGTCGCTCATGGAGTTCTCGAGATTTCTGCTGAAGCCGGTAGCGAAATTTCTACTTATTTATAGCTCCAGTAATATGAATATCATCCTAATAGCAACTCATGACAACAGCTACAGAGAGAACCTGCTCGTATGTTTGCGCACTTAAGGCTATGCTATAAGTATGATCTCTTTCACTTAATCTTTGAAACATAACCATTTTATAAAGATGCGGTTTTAGATCGATATGCCTAATGTTTTTCAAAATACTACTTGATATCACCAGTACCATAGCATGTTTGTGAAAAGAGCACCTTGGAGATTGCTGAATGTATGCCGTTACTACTGCCACATTTCTATGACTTTCTAAATATCCTAGGTCTGCCTGGCGATTCCCTTTTTAGTGCAGACTCAGTTAGCGGAAGGTTAGAAATTTATACCAAATCGTTTTACGATCAGATATACGTAGATGTAGTTAGACCAACTACGAAACGTGTATGAAACGCTCTCTGGGTGGCTATTACCGAATAGTTGTTCTTAATACTGTTGAATAACAAAACCCCGATATTCATCGGTCTAACTTGTGGTGTGCACTGAAAATGGACGACTTCTCTATTTCGACTACTGCTTTCACAGCACCCACCCAAAATGTGGAAGATATTTATGTCTATTTTATATAACCAACCGAAAATCTACCTTTGCGGTTTTCAAATTGGGCTTCTATCAATTTCTTGGTCGTAATAATTGACAAACTAAAAATTAAACGGTTCACGCGATTCTATAAAATCTATATCTGGAATGACCTATCAAATACGAAAATAAAGAAATTAAAGAACCTACCCAAAACTGTGAATCATTTGTAATAGAGCTCATTGACCTTAGAAATTTTCAGATAAAAATCAATAGCTAGCTATATCCCACTTGAAAAAATAAAGAAAAAACCGAAGAACTCGGCTAGAAATAAACCTTATTTTCAGAATAAATTTCGTCTACAACAACATATTATAAATCAACAAATAGTTTCAGAAGGTCTTTGGGAAAATTTAGTTAGTTGGGCATTAGTTTGGGCGATTCCAAAAACAAGGATACTTTGCTTAATGAAAAACGTACGCGATCAATTTTAAGATACCTACGAATTCAATATTTCTAAGTTACCAGGAAATATGAAAACTGGTTTCCTCAAAATCAATAGTAAACAGTACTGTGCCTGAAGGTACCATAGGAAACAGAATTTTTAAATTAAAACTCCTAAAAGTATCAGAGAAAATAGAATTTTTAAATCAAAAAACCAACGTTACGATGCTATTATAGATTCTAATGATAATTACCTAGATTGAAGTTAATAATCAGCATCAGTTCTTCTTCAATGTTTGTGTAGAAATAACTGGAGGTGGACTATTTGGTTATAATATTTTATCACTTACTTTAATATAATAAATTATACTAAATTCTTTGAACATCATATATATGAATATTTAATTGTTGTTCGACAGATTATGAAGTTCTAAGTATGATTTATGCACAATGGTCCCCAAGCTCCCTCTCTTTAATGGTTATCCACTTCTTATTAAATTGTTATCAAAATTACTGTAATGGTGTAGGAATTTCTATTTCTTAGCTCCCTTGTTCACCATATATTAATTTCAATAATTATAAATTATGCAGCCATTTTAAAATTTTAAGTTGCTGCGAGACATATCCAAAGTGGCAAAGAACAGCGTTAGTGGATTGTTCATACAAGTAGATTTGGCTTCACAAGAAACGACTCTAGTAATTTTTGGGAGTTCTCTGTCAATCTATACGAAGACGTGCTGAAGTATATATACAGGGTGTTACAAAATATGTCAGCATACATGTAGGAACCGGTAGTACATCTCAAAATAAGAGAAAATGTTCCTATAAACATGAGTCCTAAAATTAATACCTCTCAAGAGAGAGGGGGCTTAGATCATTTTATTGCAAAATGAATTTTTTTGAATTATTTGATATGAAAATTTGGTAAATATTAAATACATAAAACAGCGAAAACAAACTTAATCTAAAGTAACGTTTATTACCGACTAAATTAGATATGACAAGAATTGGTAACTAATAAACTAAATCGTAAATTCATTTTTTTCAAGATAGATGGTATTTTGTGTCATATAAAATCTGATGATCTACGAGACCACGCCAAATTGAAGTTTGAATTTATGTCTTATTCATAAATTGTCTGTATTGTTTGTTTTATGAATAAAACATACATTATGGTTTTACTAATGCTGAAATGGCAGATATACATTTCATTTACGGTTTTACAGATGGAAACGCAGGATAATCATTCCGCCTTTATGAAGAGAGATATTCCAACCGACGTATCCCTAATCAAAAATTCTATGAGCGAATTCATAATCGTTTACTCATTTAGCAGGATGTACTAGAACTAAAAGAATAGTTGATACGGAAGAAACTGTTTTGATAAAAGTAGAAAATTAACCAACTCCAAGCACGACGAAAATTAATTCAACATTAGAAGTGGATTGTACTGCGGTATGAAGAATTTTACGGGCACAGAAGTTGAATAATCCGTATCATGCACAAAAGGTTCAAGCTCTACTTTCTAGTGATTTTCCTTTTCGTTTGAAGTTTACGCAGTAGTTAATGTATAAACAAGTCCCAGATCCTGAATTTTTTTCTTTTCACAGATTACGCAAAATTTGGACAAACGACAATATAAGATTTCCACGATAGCCACACTTGGGCAGAAGAAAATCCAAGTGCAACACCAATCATTCTTAAATGTCCGGATTGGTATTGTTGCTGATTTTCTTACTGGTCCATAGCTTTGGCCTTAAAATTTGAATGGAAAAAATTATCTTCATTTTTTAGTAGAAAATTTACCAATTCTATTAGATGTTCTACTGCACTTAAGAATAGACAAGTGGTATATCCAAGATGGTGCATGTGCACATTTCAATTTTGCCGTGAGAAACCACTTGGATCAAAAATTCTCAAATCGTTGGATAGGTCGAGGAAGTCAATAATGTTCGTAGCTTCCTCGACCACTAGATCTAAATTCCTCAGGTTTCTTCTCTTGGGACCACATTGTTACACAAAAAGTACACACAAGTAGGAAAGGTTGTTATTTCCTGGCGAACCTAAGTAATTTTGCTAGCTCTGGCGATGAGGTAAGAAATTTGGGAATGATGAGTGAGTTTAAAAATGTTGAGCGCCAACACGTCGCTTAAATAGATGTGTAAAACTGACGTTAAAATATTTTGATGTGCTCCTTTTCCTTTTGTACAAAAGAAATCGGGTACAATGATAAGTAGTTTACCCAAAACAGATTTAATTATGCACAGGTACGTTTATATTTAAATAATCAAATGTTTTATAGCTGTAAAACTGCATTCACGGTAAACGTAATTTTTTTAAGGCGAATCCATTTAATTGATGAAGATTCCGGCATGTAAGCTGGCACAAATGCAGATTTCCTCACCGTAGATTAGAAAGTTAGTTATTATGGATGAAAAAACCAAATAATTATAGCTGAATTTTCGGAATATGTAAATAGAAAATTTACCATGTGCGGTCCAGATAAAACATAATTAAATTTAAACTGTTCCAAAATCTATGTCTTCCAAAATGTGTTTATTAACAACTACTCAAAATCGGCTACTGCCTTAAACAAAAAATTCATCTTCGTGCCAAGGGCGTCAAAAGTTCGTGATTATCTAGGAATAAACTAGAAATTCATTTAAATATATTCGTTAAATCTTGCGTGACACTACCACAAAACATTTCGACGGAAACTTTATTCAGCACATTTGCAACGAAAAAATTACTTATCCGCGCCGGAAAACAAAATAATTAAATTATAAATCGCAAATAATTTCTTGCGAACCAAAACCGGAGACCGCCTCTGCCTGCCGTTTCCGCCCAAAAAGCATCGAACCACCTCACGATCGCCTCTTATCGCACACGTATTGATACAAACATGCTTTTAAAAATCATGTTTCCATACAAAATTATAGAATAGTATGTCCGAACTAAAAACATATGCTTAAAACTTTAGCAACCTCTAACTCTTGTAAATTCTTTTAAAATTTTAAATTTACGTTAGTTAACTCAAAATGGGTACTGCACCGCTGCAAAATAAACGCAACAACATAAAGGGTGGTATAGGCAACACCTGTATTAGATGTAGAAGAATTGCGTAGGCGTATTATTACGCAGTGTGATATTCTTGCAAATATTCTTGGTATTCTTGAAAGAGGGCGTAATTCCTTAAGGCGTAGAACTGAGGAATTTATTATGATTCAAGTTGTTCATTTTCAGCAGTTTTCGTGATTACTTTGGTGGTCACCAGTTCTTACTCTTTTATTCATTAGTATATTATAACTAGTGAAGTCGTTAATAAATGTTTCTATAAATCTAATTTGTTTTCGTTGTTTTATGTGTTTAATATTTGCCGCCGCTAGCGTGGACTTCTTTGAAGAGTTCTTCTTGAGATATATTGCATAGAAAGATAAAATTTATTTGCTATAACCTAATTCATTTATGAATTTTATAATCACTTTAATGTAACACCTTGTCATCGTATTCAAAAAGGAAGCTTTAATGGAAATTGTATTAAATTATAAGTATCTATTCGTGAATACAGTGTTCACTAAATTCGAATCTGTAAATTTGTATATTATAATTCTTAAAGAATGCCATTGGTATTAGAAGGTATTCATATAAGGATTGAGTCGGTTGTAAACTATAGTGACGAGCAAGATTTTGTTACCATAGAATAGGTTTTAAGCAAATGGCGGCATTATTTCTAATCCGCTAATGAATTATGAAATCATCATTGCTTCCTATGACCTCTTCAGTAAGCTATTTACAAATCCTGTAAGGATTGCATGGAATTTGGTTCAGGTCCGTTAATACCGACAACTACTCGGAGGTTGTCTACTGGTATGTGCGGATTGCAAGTGGTCTTTGATGTTCTATAAAATTACTGGGTGCATAATTTCTCGTGTTAAATATCTGAAATTAATTAGATAATATAGTTTTATATAGAGTTACAGTAAAGAATAGGTTCAAATTTCTCTATATTGAAACCAACGTTGGATACAAATTATACGGAAGTAACTAATTTTACGTTTCAGTAAAATAGATAACAATAATTGATAGCTAATGTGAAAGAATAAAAACAGCAATGACACGTTCCGTGGGTTAAAGCCCCCCCTATAGTGATGCAAAATGAACTATGGTTTAAATAGCTAGTGCAGGCAACAAAAAGTAATTATTAAAATATAATCATTTCAAATCGATAAAATTTGCAACCTATGTACTCATTTTATTAACTAATTCTAAGCAGTACGATTTGATAGTTACAGTAAGGACACAAGCAATAAATTATATCCCTACTAAGTATACTTTACTATCATGTAGTCATCGTCGTCCATCATATAAAAATGTACTTCAAGAATTTACATTATTTTTTAATATCTTCCTCCACTTGTTTATTTTTAGTTTTGTCAATTAATGTTCTGTAAACACAAAAATTAACATAATGGTGATCATAAAAGCATTATGCTTAACGTCCTGTTTGACCATTTAATTGATAATGATTGTCCTTTCGTGTGATAGATAGTTTAGTTTGAGGGCTGTAAATGGACTGTAAATGATCGACTATAATAAAGGCTTTTGTATGAAAACCAAAGATAATGTTTTACTGCTATTTTGATCCCTCAGTATAGAAAACGATTGACATTGACATAGCTTCCTCTTATAATTAGCATTAGCTTTGTATGTACATCGAATATTTAAATATAAATATGAATTCAATATAGTAAACGTTTCGGTGACTATTTGATTTAAAAGGGCGTGTTAATTATACATTTTACTTAACTGACTTGTCTTGGTTATACCTTATTTCTATGCTACCCTGGTTTGATGACTTATTTCATAAAATTGCATTATATTAGTACACACTTTGAAAACAAATTAATTTGCATAATATAGCCATTTCAATATTATTGTCCAATTTTTACAATGTTTACAATATATAATGATCAGTAATTTGTTGTCTTTATAGTATGAGCAACAGAAAAGGAGCAGCAATTAACGAAATCATTTCACTATTTCTTATTAGGCGAGTAAAACGTTTTCTTTAAGATTTATTAAAATGTACACACAGTGTCATGCAAACAAAGGTATATGTAACTCAATACTTTGTTGATTATTTATTGCACTTTGTAGATCACTTTTGTTTTTTCAAAGTATCTACAACTACCCATACCCTCGAACTGTATATTAGTACCCAATCAACTAAACGTTCGTTTATATGCCGTGTGCTACTGGAAGAAGAATATTTCCTATTTAGTTAAATGTTTTCTAGTCGCTTTGGAGAATCGCTATTCTACAGCTCTCATAATATAGAAACAATTACTTGTTATTATATACTTTAGCGACTTACCAACAAAACAGGTATCTCAAATATTCCGCTCGAATTTTGTTGAAATTTGAAAATGTTGCAGACAATGAAAATCTCAACGATTGGTATTTTTTATATCAGCAGTAGTTTGATCTTATAGAGTACACGTAAAAATGGATAAAGGTGATATTAATTCCAGACATCGTAAGGACGAGCGTACCAGTCAGATCATGTGATGTCGGAGAGTGATCGGGATCACCACAACATAGTGTAACTGAGTCTAAACAGACGGAAGTTTGTGTGCCAGTCGTTCATAAAATCGAAGAAGCAACACACGCCTGAACGACAAAAGTCTGTGGCGTATTTACGAATCCCTAAATCTTACCAAGCTTCAAAGTTGGTCCAGCAGCAAGAGTTGGAAGATAAGTAAGCAACACACCAAACAATAGCATATATTCCACCAGGTTGTGGCGGAATTAACAACTAAACTGCATAGCGATGGTTAAAACATAACTAGGTATAATAAAAGCACTTTTATATTCTCGCAGGCACGCGCACATCAAGCAAATGGTTAATGAAGATGTCTTTTTGTCTGACATAAGATATAAGGAGTAATTTCCTTACAGATGCGGTCCAACACTCAAAGATTCTTAAGCTGACTATTCTCCATCAAAAAGTCAGTGAATGCGCTAACCCAAAACTAACACAAAATAATTCATTTAATACACCTCGCATTTCAGATGGCAATATTTGATCAAGATAGTAACATTGTCTTTCATGAACGTAAATTTCTTCAAAGCACTAATTTAGAGTTAATAAATTACTACTGTGCTATACAGCTATATCCGCTAAAGAGATGTGAAACAACATCTATAAAGCAAATATACTGAAAGTCCATTAGGAACAGTTATTTTTTTTTTCGAGAAAATGGGGGTGCATAGAGGTCCGCCAAAATCTGGACATTAATTACTAATGAAAAAGAGTATTGCAAGATAGTGAAAGATTTCATAGTATGATTTGTTATATTATTTACCGTGACATTAAAAAAAAGCAATTATAGAGTCTATCATTTATATACGGTTACACAATACTAATTTTTCAAATTAATAACTACCACTTGATTGAGTTAAATTTAATAATAATAATAATAATAATAATAATGACTTTATTCTTCAAGAATACATGAATACATTAGAGAATAATTTACATGCAATTTGAATAACATATGGTTA
>JAHWXV010460684.1:0-14638 GCA_024586415.1 Phrixothrix hirtus
ATATATATATATATATATATATATATATATATATATACATTTACTAGGAACTGTATATTTCTACTTAATTAATGTATTTACTGTAAAATATATAAATTTACATATTTTTGAGCCCACTAACTTTAAAATATAGTTACTTAGACCGATATCAACGCTGCGCGTCCCCTTTTATTTTAAGAATTCTTTTAAGCACCCAACAGAATACTAGTTTGTCGTCTAGGTATCTTTAGCAAAAACAAGTTAATATTCAAACTTGTCAAAGATGCTTCGCTAAAATTCAAAAATAGGACTTGTAAAAATTATTTAAATACTAGATTTATGACGCAAAGCATTCCAGTGAAAATTAAAAAAGTATTACTGGCGCCACATATACATATATTATTTCGTTAATTTAAAAATGCACTTATTCGAAAAAGCTTTTTGTAAAAAAATGTTATATTTTTTTAAAAATCAACTTTGATTAAAATGCATACATGTATTAATTGAACCAGAAGATATTAATAGAACTAATACAGGATGCTAATAAAAATTATCTCTTGTCATAATTCAAACTTCAAATTGTTTCAATGGGAAAAACTAAATATTTATTTTTAAAAAAATGCATATTATCAACAAAAATAATTTAATAAAAAACCAGTTAACTTGTAAAATTTATTTAAATACTATATTTATGGCGCTATAATATTCTAATTTTAACTCAAGAGAAAAATCTTTAGCAAAAACGAGCTAATATTCAAACTTACGAATTTGTCAAAAAACGCATGCTTCGCTAAAATTCAAAAATAGGACTTGCAAAAATTATTATTCAAATTTATTTAAATACTCGATTTATGGCGCCAAACCTTCAAATTTTAACTTAAGTAAAAGGATCCCTAACACAAAAACAAGTTAATATTCAAACTTAAGGATTTGTCAAAAACGTGTGCATGTATGCTTCGCTAAAATTCAAAAATAGGACTTGTAAAATTATTATTCAGATTTATTTTTTAAAATATCGACGGTATCATTCGAAAAAACCCTTTGGAGAAAATCAATATTTATGTGTGTTTTAAAAATCGAATTTCTAAATTAATTAAACAAGAAGATATTAATAGGATTATTTCAGGATGCTGATAAAAGTTATCTCTCACTTGGTTAGCGCAAGCAATGGAAATATAGTTCTACCATTAAAACTAAGTTAAACTTTGAAATAAAGTAAGATAATATAGTTCTACCAACTCAATAAACACCATTTGAATGTATGGATAATAAACCACCAATGCTGAGGCTATTGCTCAAGTAAGCAATGATGAGTATAGCGATGTAGGTCTCGGTAAAAATTTTTAAATAGGTGCGCCATCTAAAGTTATAAAAAATGTAATTAAAATTTATTTATTAGATTTATGTTGCTAAAATATTGAAATTTATACTTAAAGGAAAAACTCCCTAACAAAAACAAGTTAACACTTAAACTTAATTTTTGTTAAAAATGACGTCATTTAAGGCCGCTAAAATTCAAAATGCGTATTTTTCAATAAAATTTAAGTTATGCTTTAGCATCGTACTAACTTGAATAGGGAGAGGCTTAGTATGTTAACGTTTATTGGCTCAATAATGATTCTAAAGTTATTAAGCGAGATACTGTAGAATATTACAAACTATTTTAACTACATGGAGAAAGTATTATGTCGATTGTAGGCGAAGCTGCCATGATTAGAATTTGTGTTGGGAGTTCTGATCACGATTTTCCATGCGATTACTGTAAAAATTACAATTCAGAAGAGATAGAAGACTCAAAGTGGAAAAGAAGCGTCAGATCTTATGCACATAACGTTTACAGCACACAAAAGCGTAAAATTGTTTTGAAGATAAAAGGCATTTACTTGACAATAGTACCGATACGTTACCTCACGGGCATTACAAATCTCATCTTGGCTAATTGCAAATATGGTTTGTATTTGTGTTTTTAATAATAATTATATGTATGTTTAAAAATAAAATTAACACTGTATTATTTGTATTTGTATTTTTAATAATAAGTATATGTATGTTTAAAAATAAAATTAACACTGTATTATTTGTATTATTTATATTTTTAATAACAATTATATGTATGTTTAAAAATGAAATAAATACTTTGTATATAATTAAACCTTATTGTTTTATTTAACTATTATACAAGTCAAAACTTAAGAACTAATTAAGTAATATAGAAGCATCTTTCCAGATGGATAATGGAAATCTAAGCCATTTGACATGGATTACTTTTTCAACTCGATAGACATCATCATGAGTCGTCTTCTGGAGTTGCTGTTCGTATAAGCCCCCTAGGATGAACTGATTTCGCATGCCGACCAGTTTATAGGTAACGGGGTTAGTAATTTGAATTTTAGTAACTTTGAACAGTCGGAGGACTAATTGGGCGTAAATCCTTTTTCAAATATTCCTTTGAATTTGGTGACTCGTACTACGTCACGAACTTGTAACGCTGTTTGCCGAATATCTTCAAAATATTGTATACGTGATCGAGTTTTGCGTTAAAAGTTACGTCAGCAGGCTTCATTCCAATAGTTCGATGTGTACAATTGCTATAGTTGCCCGTGACGTCATCCAGTATATCAATCCAATGATATTTTCCGACCAAGCTAAAAGTCTTGTAGAAATATTGCTTAATGGTTCTAATAACTCGTTCTGCCATTGCAGCTTCCTTAGTTGAAAAAGTAAAGTAATCATTGATGTTATAGGTCTTCGTTAACTTAGCAAATTTATCGTTATAAAACTCTTTGCCATTATCAGTCTGCAAATTTTGAGGAATACGCCGCACAACATTTTTAAAAATCGAAGCCATAGCTTTAGTAACATCTTCGCCGGTCTTTGACTTTAACGGGTGGGTCCGTACAAACATCAAATAACAATCAGTGACCACTAAAATGTATTTTTACCTTTACTTTGTTTACCGTAAGGTATAAATTCGCCTAAATCAGCCTGCCACCACTCATCTAGCCCATTAGTTACTGTTCACCTTCGAGGAAAGCTTCTACTAGCAGTTATATGCAGCAACTTTACAATTTGTTGTTTGTACATTATTACTTTAACAAATAGATAAAGCTTTTGACACATAAAAAGTCGTTATTTCTAGGCAAATACAGGTAACCGGCCATACTCAGCTCTTCTAAAATTGCTATTCTTTCATTATCGTGGGTTTTATGGCCTGCAAGTTTTTCGGCCCAAAGAAGCTGTAATTTCTCGTGTAATTCGTGAACGCTGTCTCAATACTTGTACTCTGGTGAATTTCTGTTAGGATATACTACTTTGAAGAATTCACCACCTAGACTGCTATAACATTTCTTTTTTGCTTTTTGTGCCGCTGCAGCAACCGACATTCCTTGTCTTTCGCCTTCATCCAATATAGGTTTAATTACATTTACGTACTTGTAGTATTTTTTGGCTCTTATTGGACGGGTAAGGGTAAAATTTCTCTTATAACGTTTGTGCTCAATATTATTCTTCTATAGTGGTCTCTATCGGCTTGTGCAACTTGTGAAAAATTCGGTTTCTTCATAACCAACAGTTCATATAACCCAGGCGTGCCTTCATATTTATGTCCTTTAATAAGTAGACTGTTGCCAACAATTTCTACAGCATCTTTACCAATTAACCATTTATCAGTATTGATGTTATACGTAATTCCGTATGTAGTATCAATTATGTTCTCCGTATCCCTAATCATAAGTTTGAGACCGTACCGAGGTAGTACCGCATATTGTTCAAAGAAGGCATCAGCACCGGACTCTTCCAACATAGATAGTAACGTTGCCGAATCGGTATGAGCCGAAGGGGGCGGTGACAGTAACGGTGACGGAGCAGGTGATTGATCCATGATGCCTATTGGCACATCTCCAATAAACCTAACCTCACCATCATCAGGAGATCATTTCATTTGCAAACGTGAAGAAGATGTTAGTGGAAATGAAAGTTTTGGTATTCGGGTTGCTTTTGTAGTAGTTGGAGTACTTTCAGCAGCGGCAGCAATTTCTTCTTATTGCTTCTTTATGGGGAAGAACGCAGATGGTGGTTGTTGTTGATTAATTTCAGAAGCAATCTCCGTAATAGGTTTTATAATGGCTTTATAAGTTTCCTCCATAAGTCTCTCGGTGTTTAGTTGTCCTCGCTGTAATGCTTGCTATTTTCGTTTTACGGCACCACGAGTTTCAATAACTTTACATTTTAGCTTTCTCTCCTTTGCATCAATATTTACTGCTTAGCTCTTGATAACAGCTTTTCTACAGGCCTGTTTACAGGTTTTGCGGGTCTGTTTTGCAGGTCTTTTTACAGGTTTATTTACAGGTATATAGGACTGTTTTACAGGTTTACAGCTTTTTCTACAGGTCTGTATACAATAAAGTTAGCAAGATCTGCTGACGAATAGGAGGTATATAGGATTGAAGCATTTTCTACTTTAGTTGTTGATTATATACTGATCGAAACCTTTCCTATATCTGCCGGCTTTAATGTCGAAATATTCATGAATATTGAGAAAGTCGTAAGCTTCTTGCCAGCACTTTGAACATATTTCTCTAAATTCGTCGTAAAGCATATCAGTCCCAACGTGATCTTCATAAACGTGCTTTATATTTAGATAGTCTTGCTTAAATAGCGCCATCATGTTAGCATTATTACGAACTAAATGCTTTGGAATTCTCGTATATGTCTGACAGATTGAAACAGTCTACCGTATTATGTCTTCCCATGCTAAAATACGCCCGAATTTTATCTTCCTTAGAGCAGGCTGTCATCAGAAATAAACTAGCTGGCCTTAGCATCCCCTGGAGGCAGAATGCCTTCGTTTTCACTAAAGGAAAATTAATTTGCGCCTTTTATCGGTTTTAATACTTGTTCTAGAAATTGGTATTTAGGTTGACGAAGCGATTTTGAGAAAATGTAGATATTTTAAAATTTTATACCGTTCGCGTCGATAAGCAGCGTCATCATGGCTTTCGTTTTCTTGCAATTCGAAGAACCGAATATGACGCAGCGTATATTGTCGCTCAATATCTAATCATGTTTACCAACCTTGTTACCGCTTTTCTCATCAACGTCATCAATGTTAGATACAGGCAGAGAGCACTTTTGCTTTACCAACTTCATGGTTGAAGTTGCCAAACTACTAACCTTAAAGTATTTGTAATCGCTGCTTTCATACCTAGTAATAATAAAACACATCACATGTTTAATTGAAATAATAATTACATTTTATTTTTTAAAAATGAAATATCAAATACAAATTAATACATTCTATTTTAAACTAATTATAAGTTTATATTTTTTTAACTTTTGCAGTAATAGGATCATATTCAATAATTGTATCGTGCAATATCAGACAATAGGCGACTGCACCTTGCGGAAAGCTTTTCAACATCTCCATCTCTAACTTAGTATCGACGGTGGAGGTCTTAAGATTTTCATTTCTCTGGAATAATCGCTTACGTATACGGGGAAATCCTTAAACTGATTGTAGTTGGATAGAAGAGAACTTCTCTCTTTCGCAGTAGTCACGTTGAAAGTTTGCGTAGTTAGTATATGCCTGAGCATAATTGTTGTTTTGAAAGTCCAGCTGCATATGTTCATATGGGTGCTTTTCTGAATTCAAATGAAGTGATAAATACGTGACGTCCAAGTGTCTAAATTTTGATACGTCCACGTCTTTGATATTTTTCTGACCTTTCTGAAATCCAATCAGCTCCCAACGAGGTTTTTCGAAATTAATAGAAGTTTTGTTGGCCAAATATCCATTTTAGAGTTTTTAAGTGCAGGTAGTTCGTAAATCACCAAGCCCCGAAAAAGTAAAGAAATTTTCGAGTTTTGATCGAAGGAATCCTACAAATTGAGTGTGTCTTGATCTCTGAGCGTTAAATGAGGCATTTTGCAACTAGTTTCTTTCACAGTTAATGTTACGTCTGCGGAACCTTCACAACAATTTTTATAAGTTCTAGCCATTATCAAGATTAGCTCTTGGGCATGTGAATAATCGGTTTTTTGTACATCTCGCGAAACCCTAGTATATATTTTAAAGGTATGGAGGCAACGAAGCGCTTCGCAAGATCATATTGTAAATAGTTATTTTCAGTATTTTCTACGGCCCATTCGGTTAAATTTAACCTGTTCAGATCATCAGGCGTGTAAGATGCATAACCTTCGATGACACTCGTAATTCGGGGTATTTCGCAGGAATCAATTCTTTTTGCGCCCAACTCATAACGTATTTCCACGAACAAGAAGTATGGAAAATTTTTTGTAAACTCGTACGCCTTACTTTCACCATCCGGTAGCTTATCTTCTTTTGCCGATTCGCTAATATAGATATAACTAGTGTGGGTATCCGTTATTGGGTCTTGATTTTCTATTAAAATTTTGACTTCGTTTGAATGTTCATATGTTCTAGAGCCGTAGGGATAATAAGTAAGCAGTTCTTCCTTGATAATATCATCATCGTAGGTGTAGCTCTTGAAGACATCAAGTTGAGGCATTTTTATTTTAGTTAAAATTATTGTAGTTCCATTTAGGATAAAGTAGTAGAGATTTAACTATATTAGGGAATTAGATTCAGTCTCCTTATCTTACGGTGTTAGTAAGAAAAGACAAATTCAAGTTTTTCAGGTTGACTTCTATATATAAGTACGTAATTAGTTAGCAACTTGTTGGATGGATATTTCTCTTGATAACTGTTCATTAAAATTATATTTCATATCTTTATATCTATATTTTAATTCCAACATAATAATGTTTACCTTTAATAAATTTAATTCAGGTAATATTCAATTAGAAATAGCTTTGATGCATCCTGATTTAATGTGTGTGTGTTAGCGAAAATTGTATTGAAGGTCAGATCGGCACTTCTGGTCTGAAGTTTGAATAGTACACACGTATTATTTGCTATCGTGAATTTTAACTTTTATAACTGCAGTTATGGGATTTGAAATTATGTCTGTATCTCTTTGTAATTATTAATGATGATTTATACTTAACTTTGATGATTTTGAAAAATTAATTTTGGGATTGTGTATTAACCAAGCAACGCCATGACAAATAGGGGGGGTTAGTGGTTTTTTTAAAGTGAAGCTGTGCTCTTAAAGCCGTAATTTGTGGTTATTTAGTAAGGTATGAAATTGTAATTATTAGTTTGAGTAAGAAAGTGCATGCAAAATTGTTTGTTTCTTGTTTTTGACAAGGTATTGTACCAAAAATGTCGTACCTTGATTTGGAGAAATTCCATTGAATTTGAACTTCTCCGTAGACAAGGTTTAGGTATTGCTCATGTCGTAAGACATGGATATATAGTATCGCATGTGTGGAGGACATGACGTTGAATTTTGCTGCACTATTGACATTTGATCCTATTCATAACTTGCATCTAATTAAATAATATAATTATTTCCTACGAAATAAATTCGGCCACGATTTGAAATGGGAATTCTTTGGTTTCGAAATTGGATGGGTTTTATCTAAATTATTCGTTATTTGGGGTTGTTATTTGATAATTTTTAGAGATTAATTATTTGGCTGAAAGTTTATATTCTGCCAAGGGTTTTTTTAAAATTGACTGTGCAACTTTCTTATATTTCATTGCTTCATTTAATGCATTAGTCTCGAACTAATTTAATCACCGGTGGTCACTCAATTAGTTCGATTCATTGTAGATCAATCCTTTGAATTATGTTATAGTTTCATATAATTGGAGAACTATATTATTCTTGGACGAGATTAAGTTTCTCTCTTGGGCAATAGTTGCGTTCACGAAAATTAATCTTATTCTGCCTTTAAAAATTTACTCTACGATGAGACAATGATCTAATGTCTGTTCTGTTTAGAGTGGAGACGGTTTTTTTTCAGCTGAATTACACCTCTATCGGATACCTGATCAAAGAATCGACTACTGGCTACCACGCCTTAAATCACTCTCTTGGACATATGGTATCATTTATGTTTACAGTTGAATTGATTGTTAAAATTCAAAATTCACTAATAATTGCTATTTGTAAACTACTGTGCTTTATTCCTTATTCGAATTGTACGAAATTGTTACAAATCTAATCTTTCAATAAGTACTTCTAGGCCGAAACAGCAGATGCAACTTGTACTCTACAGAATATCATCTTTTGTTACTTTAGCATCCATTTAAATGCTAAAGTAGCCTGACGCCAAGTGATACAACTTGCACTGGCGGCTAAACCCCTTATTCCCACTTCCCTGAGTTGTCTTTTGCAGAGCTAACCTTGCATAAGGTTTCTTATTAAAAACTGTAATTTGATATTGTTTTTTTGTAGCTCAGTTAACAAGTTACATAATTATAATTCACGAATATTTCTCCCTTATACATAAAAATGCTTTTTTATCAGCATTTTTTAAGAACGTCACAGTTTCTCTCTGTCAAAAGTAGATTTCCAACTTTGTACGCGTAGATTTGAGCTATCTCTTTTATAGCAATCAACAGCAACAATGGTGCTAGGCTGATACTGCTGTGAGATAGGTGATTGACTCCTAAATCTGAGCCCAATCCTTCCTCAGTTCAAACTTGCACAGTTATAGGCACACCGAGAACGGCTCGTTGCCAATGTCAATAGGTCAACCCAACTGGTCTACTACAGCGATGGAAATTTTTCTTATAGCCTCAGTGTTAATTTCCAAAGATGGCGGATTGGCAGGTTTAAAATTGATACAGTGTCCTGGAGCTACGTCAGAGATGTCAAATTCATATATAGTGTGTACTAATTCGCCGTTTCTATATGCTCCTTTTATAATGTGACACTCTACGTTAACGTGCATATGCTTCAATATTAAGACGACTTCTGAAGAAGCGTGAAGTATGTTCTCTATTAATTATTCAGATTTGAAGCCTAGCATACGGCCGATACTGTGAGATTTTCCAAAATCAACGTAGTACGCACACTTCAAGTCGCACTTGTAAATGTTTGAATTCACTGTTACGTACATGAAATCTGTCATCATTGGTCTTAAAGAGTTTCAAAAGGCTACGGTATAAACATTCACTTATTTCGTCAATTTTGTGTGCACTGTGCGGAATCTGAATTGTTCTTTCGTCTTTATTTGTTAATATTTTGTATTGAGTTTGCATTGTGAAAACCAATCAACCCTAATACGTATGCATAACGCTTGCCCGCTTCCCATATAGGATAAACCAACGATACAGCTTTGTTGCCCGCAGCTGCTATACTGAACATTCTTGCCATGATGCTGCTGACTAGTGAATATACTCAGCAACATTTACTTGTATAGAAAATTTGAACATAGATGTCCGCAAACTGCCGTTTTAAGGTCTTGCTCGCGCTCATAATTATAATGAATTTTACAGCCCCGAAAATAGACTACTACTTCTTGCTGAGGTCCAAGGTCACGAAAGCTGTCATAATAGGAAACGTTACTATTATTCTTCTTATAGCAAGTCCAGTGAGTCCCAGGCTCCTCTTCACTGTCCAAATTAATTATTGCGCATTCACGGGTCCACGTCTTTTTAGGTAAATTATTTCGCATAAATACGCCTTTGAAGTAGGAAATATTTTTTGCGTACTTTTTCAAATCCATGTTGGTCAGCGCTTGTCGGGAAAGCATTAGTAGTTTTTTGAATTTTTACGTGGCGGAGATAGTGGAGAAGTTAGAAATAGAGCGCTACCACACTTATAAGGTCTTCAATCAATTCCTCAGATTTTCTTTCCAATAGCAGCGGTTTCTATAACTCGATTATGTCTTTTAGTTTCCTCCTGCGGCTTTTTTGCATCTTTGGCGTCATTAACTGCCTTAGCAATACCACTAGCACCTCCTGGCAACGCCTCCGCAGCTGATAAACCCGCAAATAGAGGTATTAAGAGCGGAAGAAACCCGCCTGTTTTAGGTAGCGGTATTACGCCAGGAACTTTAATATTTTTTCGACCTCCGATAGCTTCTATGACAATACGAGTGGCAGTCAAGGTAGGCTTTATTAAACTTAGTAAACTGACTCCGGCCGAACTTCCAATAATATGTTTCGCCGAATTTTTGATCTACTTAAGAACATGTTTGTTTAAGCATACGCGTCCTCTTTACGACTTTGAAATATCTCCGACCGTTTACGACATTTCCGCGTCTTGTTGCATGCCAAGCAACTCATCCCAAACTTTCTTTTCGTTTTCATGGCCATGCCTACAGCTAGTGCAGATGCTTTTTCTCCAAACAAGGCATATTTTGCTTAGAACCTTTGCCAAGCTATATCCTCTAAAATACGGCCAGGCCTGTGTCTTTCGGTTAGATCGTTGCTTAAACTGTAACTTATGTCGTGCCGGTTACAGGTGACATCTAACAGGTTAATACCATGGTCTGCACGAGCGACACGGCTTTCTAATTTAGTACCTAGACCACAATACTGATATCCAGGCAGGTGAGCTTCAAAAGGCAGCTTGTTAATAAGCGTATTCATAACACCTGACCCCTTTCCTTGTCTAGGCATAACTAAACAGCTTGCTTTCCACGCCCACTCTATTTACACTTTTTGAGGAAAAGGTAAAAATCAAAAGTAATAACGAAAGGATTTTTTATATTTTTGTTTTAAATAATATTCATTGCGTTGGAGCATTTACAAAAGCCGTATATTTCTATCTTAAATCTTAGAATTAAGAGTTTTTACGAAACTATTTTAATTTTTCGCTCAAATGACGCTGCTTTACATTTAATTTAAACTTATACAAATCTTTTAATTCGTCGAAACTTTGCGTAACAGCATCTTGCGTGTTGACGACATCAGTTTCCTGACATCGGCATTTGACGGTATATTCGTTTAAGTTTCTATCTTATGTTGTACCCTAATGTCGCAAATTGGCATATTTGAAATGCTCTATAAGTGGATCATCTTTCCTACACCACATATGTAAATTTATTCCGCGCCAGTGACATGCAATTTTATCACCTTCTTTAGTGTTCATTTCCATAAACTAGATCATTGTCAATCATTAAATTACCATAAACGGTGATGCCAAGCATCGTATGTATAATTATGCATAAGCTTTGATGATTCTGTGCATATGGTGTGTACGCACACCACTACTGCTGAGCTTTAAAATTATCTACACATTCCTGAAAAAGTGGGGGGGGGGACAACGATCTTCCATCTCACTCACACTTTGAATATTCTCTCTCTCTTCTGAATTGTAATTTTTACAGTAATCGCATGGGCAAACGTGCTCAGAATTCTCAACAAATTCTAATCATGGCGGCTTCGGGTACGATCGTCAAAATACTTTCTCTATGTAGTGAAAACAGTTTTTAATACTCCACAATATCTCGCATAATAACTGTAGAATCATTATTCATCCAATAAACGTCAACATACTGGACCTCTCCCTATTCAATTTAGTACGATACTAAAGCATAATTTGAATTTTATTGAAAAATACACATTTTGAATTTTAGCGAGCAAACTGACGTCATTTTTAGCAAAATTTAAGTTTAAATATTAACTTTTTTTTGTTAGAGAGTTTTTCTTTTAAGTTTAAATTTGAATATTTTAGCGGCATAAATCTAGTAATTAAATAAATGTTACGAGTCCACTGGTTTTGTATTAAATTATTATTGTTGATAATAAGCATTTTATTAAAAATAAATATTTAATTTTTCCCGTTGAAACAATTTGATGTTCGGATTATGTACATGTAAAATGATATAGATTACTTTTGTCGGCGTCTTGTATTAGTTCTATTAACATCTTCTGGTTTAATTAATACATATATGCATTTAAATCAAAGTTTATTTTTGAAAACCCATAACGATTAAATTTTTACAAAAGGCTTTTTTCGAATAAGTGCATTTTGACTTTAACGAAATTATGTATGTATATGTGGCGCTAGTAATGCTTTTTTAATTTTCTCTGGAATACTTTGGGTCATAAATCTAGTATTTATATGATTTTTACAAGTCCTATTTTTGAATTTTAGCGAAGCATTTTGACAAATTCTTAAGTTTGAATATTAACTTGTTTTTGCTAAAAATTTCCTTCTTAATTTAAAATTTGAATAATAATTTTATTATTTTATTAGAGGTATACGCATTTTAAATTTTATACGTGACCTCATTTTTTTTAAATATGATAATTACTTATACGACGTTTAACGATATATTTACAGGAAAGTTTCGTAGTCCAATGCGCACCTCTGTTATTAAAGCAATTGCCAACCGGAAAACTCGAATTCGAATTGTGAAGGGAATTAAAAAATCTGTCGTCATATTAACACACTATTATAGTTTCCACACATCAACTTCCAACTTATAACGTTAGATGGTATCATATTTCGAAATGGAAATGCCTAAATGTATCCTTTCAAAATGCCCGACCTAAATATATCCTTTCAAAATATCCGACCTAAATGTATCCTTTGTAAATGTCTAACCTAAATGTATCCTTTAAAAATGGCCGGAACTACCCAACTTACATAGTGTAGCGCTGTGGTAAACTGTTAAAGCCGGGGTACGACTTGGGTAGACTGCATCCCTACACTCACAGATGAAGCGTAGTCGAGTCATAAACCTAACCTACAAAAAAAACATAGCTACACATAGTTTACCCAAGTTGCAATTCTAACCCAACAACAACTACATAGTTACACACAGAGTCCCGGGGGCCGTTTCTACACCTAGAAATTTGCACCTCTCCAAAATCTAGAGCTGCCCCTCCCCCAGACACTCTAGCAGCCATATTGGGGCCCACTTCCGGTACTTAAATTACGAACTGATAGTTCATATATGACTTGTTTTTTATTTAAATGTGAAACATGGATTTTAAAACCCATTTTTTAAAATTAAAATGTGGACTGGAAAATTACAAAAATAGTTATTAAGTATAACCAAAACAATTTGAATACTAAAAGGGAATGTACAAATATGAACTAAAACTTATTTCTATTTCTAGACTTGCGGCATAATTCTATAAATAGAGACGAAGGAATGTTAATATTTTACGTGTCTACTTTAGGGCAAAGATCAAGTTAACATACCCACGCATATATTTTCACAGGTACAAATAAATTCCTTAGCATAGTCGTTCCATGCGGGGTTTTGATGATTTTTAATTTGTAAAATTTGTTACAGCTGAAGTTCCTTATAAACTTAAATTTGTCAATTAATAATTCGAAAACTAAAATATCGACAAACGAGAAAGAGAATGGACCACACGTTGGTCGCCAAACATCTTATAACGGGACAAAACGGGCCTTAGCCCTCAGGTGGTCGAGGATAATGGCGTTTTGTTATTGAAATAGCTTGTTTCACTTGCAGCAATACTGAAGCGGAGAGGTTTTACAGTTTTATTTGTATAAGTTGATCTAGAAATTCGGGACGACCTTCGTAAGTCAAAATTTGGATGAAGGTCTTAATTTTTGGCGCCACTTTATCTTTGAACGAGACGGTAGTTTGAATTTCTGGAGGCTACTGATAAGGACAAAAAGCTCCAATCGTAATTGCGATGGTTGTACTCGGGATACTTATAAGGAACTTTATTTCTTGTACGCCACTGGAGAAGTCATGCTAAAATCGTAGCATCAGACTTACAACATGGGAGTGTTACCAAAACACTTAAACCTATTATTTTTCTGTAAGAAAATTGGCATTATAAGATATTATTGAAATTATTAGAAATTCTATAATAAGAACGATATCAGATTTTTGCATAAACAATTAAATGGTCACTAATAAATTGCTTATAATTAAAACACTAAAAGAAGAAGGGATTCCTCAAAATCACTTGTGTATAATGCTACTAATCAATTAACAAAATATTGACCCTTTTGAAACTACGGTGGCTTATAAACAGTAATAATTAGCTATACTAGCTGAGCATGTATTTTTAAGTTGAATTTAAAAAACGAGTTCACACAATTTAATAACAAAACAGCTCATGTGACTAGACGTTAGTAACTTCCCAGCGAATGGCCATTAGCAGAAAATATTGGGGTTGTCAGGCGGAATAGGCCTTAATAATGGACTAAAATGGCCACTTACTTGTGATTTCCGAGATTCGGGACCTTTATTAGGGGAAGACAATGACTGCCTAGTTTCCAATATATACCGTATTTGGAATACCTTACCATGGGTCGGCAGACCCTTTTTTGTCAGAATGGACGAGGACGGCGAACTTTCGACCCATTTATACTTGATTGTCAGGAGCGCCCAATATCCTGATTCTTTCCAAAATTTCAGACTATCGATAATAGGTACGGGTAACTAATTCGAGTCTATTAATTCGGAAACGACGATGACACTTCGCGGTACTGCGAGTGTATCTTCGAGAGCTCGGTACTCAATTATCCATGCTGTATCCCTTTGCCATGAAATTGCCGGTAAAGGGGAGATTGGTGGTTGCCAGTTATTTATAGAAACAAACAAGGGTTTGTAGATATCTGAAGTGGTGAATTGCTTTTACATACGAAAAACCAGGGGTTTTCAAAGCTTCTTTCTTATAAACGAGGTTTGTAATAACCTACAGAATTCTTATTTATAAATTTTGATAAGAAATGTATATGGCTATTTTATATGTTTGATTATGTTATTGATGTCATATATATATATATATATATATATATATATATATATATATATATATATATATATATATATATATATA
>JAHWXV010460699.1:0-11910 GCA_024586415.1 Phrixothrix hirtus
AATTTTTTCAGTTTCAATCAAATTTGTCACATCTAATTTTGTTTTGTGTCATTAAGATTGAGAATTAAGTGGAATATTTTAAAATTGTTCAAGGTCGATTGTGGCTTCAAGAGATTTCCCGAAGTGCGGCGGTCAGTGACGGAATATCAACGGACGTCGTGCTGCGTTGGAGCCTAAAACAATTAAAAACTTGTGCTAAGTTGATGACTACTTGATCAGTAGCAGATAACTGGCCATCCATCAACGTCCAGGTAAGAAGAACATGTTCAAACTGTTCAAGATATGTTCAAAAAAATTCTCATAAGTTGACTCACCAAGCAGCTCGTGAGAGTGACCTTATTTGACACACTGTGATGCCAGCTCTTAAGGTTTTTCGTCCTTGAAATTTACATTACTCTTAAGAAATAACCAAAAAATTGTAACCATGGAATATGGCGAACTTATGCTTGGATGGCATGGAGATTGGCCAAAACACCTTGACAACATCGTCTGGACTGACGATGCGGTTTTTCATGTGGGGTGCTTTTTGAACGGCCACAATTATCATTGTACGAAGCCAAAATTACAGCCGAGAAAATGAAAAACAGTCCTAAGGCCACACTTTGGTGTGGTAAGTCATCTGAGAAAATTTGTCACATCTAATTTTGTTTTGTGTCATTAAGATTGAGAATTAAGTGGAATGTTTTAAAATAGGTCAAGGTCGATTGTGGCTTCAAGAGATTTCCCGAAGTGCGGCGGTCAGTGACGGAATATCAACGGACCTCCTGCTGAGTTGGAGCCTAAAGCAATTAAAAATTTGTGCTAAGTTGATGACTACTTGATTAATGGCAGATAATATGAGAACTAAATATCCTTCAACGTTCAGGTAAGAAAAAAATGTCTAAATTGTTCAAGATATCTTCAAAAGAAATCCTCATAAGTTAATTCACCAAGCAGCTCGTGAGAGTGACCTTATTCGACAGCTCTTAAGGTTTTTCGTCCTTGGGAATCACATTACTCTTAAGAAATAACTCCAAAAGATTATAACCACCAAATGTGATATGGCGAACTTATGCTTGGATGGCATGTAGATTGGCCAGAACTCTTTGACTGCATCTTCTGGATTGACGAAGCGGTTTTTCATATGGAAAGCTTTGTAAACCGCCACAATTATCATTGTACGAAGCCAATGTTACAGTTGAGAGAATGCAAAACTATCCTAAGGTCACAGATTGGTGTGGTAAGTCATCAGCCCAAATTTCCCTTGCGAGAAACGGTGAACCAAGAGAAGTAGCTCAACATGGCCGGATTTGTCAATATTGGCAACCTCATATTTATGCAGCAGACTTTGCCAGAAACGTTCGAGAATGGTTCGCCAGTCGCTTTCGTTACAAGCATTTAAAATGAAATGTAATCAGTTACATAATTCAAAGGCGATTGATGGAAAGTCATCTAAGGCCGTTGGTTCTTCGTTCAAACAGTGTCAAAGGGACATTGCTTCAAAGGGGCGGCCTTAACCTAAGCGTTACCCTCACTTACTTGCAAATACCAGATGGCTCACAGATTGATAACGATGCCAACTAATAAATAAAAAGAAGAAGAAAAATTAGCCCAAAGATACGATTTACCTTTGGAAACAATGATTCCCTTGTGTTTAGCACATTAGATGAGAAATGATGCAACAAGCGCGTTTAGCGTTACTCTGCAACGAAGCTGATGACCCGCTAGCTCTTCGGAGTAGGGAGGATTCCAGATGAATTGCACCAGCACGCCGCACTCTATGGGGTACACAAAAACAACGTACACAGATTTTATATATAGAAGGGGACGCTACTGCTCCTGGTGGGCCGCTCATTGAATGGAATTGTTCTTCGGAATAGGGAAAAACGGTTCCGTGACCCATAGTTGGGTTGTCCCGGGGTTGCTGCTTATCAGGGACTTGAATAATGTTATAAATTACGATCGTGGCTAAAAAAAAGGGTACCAGATCTAACACATATCCCCTGAAATACAAAGTAATAACTGTTAACTCATTCTAGGTTCAAAATGAAAGTCTATTTGGTCAATACTATTTATCTATTACGAAAGGAAATGGTTTATATAACACATACAAAACGGCAGGATATAAAGATTTACAGATAAATTTCCTCGGCCCTTGAATGTGGCCTAATTCAGGAGGAACAGGGAAAACTAATCAATCTACTATAACTACAATGAATGTTTAAATATATTAATTACAGTCAACGCAGATATGCGTCCGTAAGCTGGACAGGAAGTATGCATTAAACGGCGCCCCTCGCAACGGGAAGTTTAAGCTGGCCTCTACAATAGTTGGCAGCCAGGACTAATAATTAATTTGGACTCTCGCCGATATACGTTGACATTACAATAACGCCATTTGTAGGCAAACAATAGTGAAGCAAATGAACAATGCGAAAAAAGGGGTACCTCACGGGGTTGTTTGATTTCCGTCAGTCGTGATCCTATTCCTAGATTTCTGCACCAACGGGAGGACCTCGCAGGTCCAAAGAAGCTTCAACCGGAGTAGACAAGCAGGTAAATTCCCAGAGATACTCTAAACAATCTCTCGGGCCAGGCGTTCCGACATTACACGCCGGAAACCTTTAACACCACCCGGAAACTTCCAAAACAACTGCAAATCACTCACACGACCAATTCTTATATGTAAGCCCTACGCATGTCTTTAACTGCCAAGACGCGTGGGTCTCGCGACGCGTTGCTACTTATTATACCCTTCGGCATTCATCATGGAAAACATCTAGAACTAACAAGATTTTTTTTACGCAATTTTCCAATCGTGACGGAGTGTATAAAAGCTCGTCTTACGTGCTTTATCCGACCAAGAAACTATACTTGTTTTCCAATCAACACGGAGCGTATATGAACACTCGTCTCACGCATTTTATCTGATAGAATACCCAAAGAAAACTCTCTCTACTTACTGATTTATTTACTTATTTTTTCATTCTTAATTCATCGTCCGGCCAACCACATCGTTACTAAGGAACACACGGCTGCCAATTTAAAAAAAATTGTTTATCAGGCGTGGAACGCCAACAAAACCTAACAATGAGGCGAAACTTTGCTGAGGCGCAAAACAATTCACTGTCTAAACATGTACCAACTTGGTCTAATTTAGTGATTTGAATACATCATAGACCGGTATTTTTTCTCTTTGAAATATCTTCGAGAAAATTGCTTTTGCAGCAATTTCAAGAACTTCGCGTTTAGAAATGAAATTCTACATCATTTTGGGCGTCTGAATATTGGGCAAATTTTGTTACCTTTGACTTTAACTTCGTCCACAATACAGGGCGACTTAAACATGTAACCTAAACAGGACAGAGTAATAAATTGTAAAATTCATTAAGCAATCTAATTCAAAATTATTTATCTGATATTGCTATTGTATTTGGATAAATCCTTACATTAAAAATTCAAATTTTGCCTATTGTTTTGATCGTGGCATATTGTTGATCTTTCTACTTCGATAGAAATTAGTTTCTTTAGCTGGCTTCACTTCCGACTGTTTGTTTAAGCTGTTTTAAAATTCAAGGAATGCTACTTAAAAATTCGTTTAAATTATTAGCGCTGTTAAATGGTTTTTCCATACGGTTCTAGTGACTATTAATGTAATTATTGTGATTATTTCTTGATATTTACTTTAAAAAATTTGGAGTAGTGCACGCTGTTTTTTACATGATTTACACCTAATCATCTCTTCGCTCCAAGTATCATATAGAAATCCCATTCATAACGCCACTAATTTGGGGTAATGTAAGTAACGTTCATTTACTATGTACCACAATAAATTACCACCTTAATGAACTTTTTGACTGTCACACATTAATTTATTAAATTTAAATTGATTTTACTACCGGTTAGTGTTAATAAATTTGGATTTATCAAACCTTTTGGCTTCACACCTATTGGTAACACTATGGGTTACCATTCATAATAAAAGGCGTAGTAAAAAGAAATCCATTATTTTTGCATGAAATTGAAGGCTTATTTAGCATAGTTAGAATGATCCGATTTAGGTCAAATATGCACCGTTTTGTTCGACAACTCGTTGCCATTTTGAAGGTAATGCCATTATGCCTCTCTCATAGAAATCCTTGTCCCTATTTAAAAAAAAACTGGGACAGTCGATTTTCACAAGCTTCCTTTGAGGCGAATTTTTCACCATAGACAGGAACAGGTGGTAATCACTTGGTACCAGGTCCGGACTATAAGCTTCCAGAGCTTCTGGCGAGTTACTATCGATGTGTGTGCCCTGGTGTTGTCCTGATGGAACACAATTCTTCTCCTATTGGCCAGAGCTGGCGGCTTCTCTGGGGGATTGCTTCCTTCAGGTCCGAATTAAGAGTTTGGCCGTAAGGGAGCAGCTCATAGTAGATGATTCCCTGCCAATTTCACCAAACACACAGCAAGACCTTCGTGACTGTCAATCCTGGCTTGCCCATCATTTGCGTTGGCTCACCACGATTCGACCATGACCGTTTTCGCTTAAAGTTGTTGTAAATGACCTACTTTTCATCACCAGTCACCATCCGCTTTAGAAATGGGTCAATTTTGTTCCGATTCAGCAGTTATTCGCAGATGGAAATTACGGTCAGTGACGTTTGTTTACGTTAACTCGTGTGGCACCCATACATCGAGCTTCTTTTTGTATCCAGTCTTATTCAAGTGGTTCCAAACGGTTTTTTATGCAATGTTTAGCTCCTGGATAATTGAAATAGTGCTTACATGACGGTCGGACTCGACGATTTCCATTACTTTATCGACATTTTCGACAATTGGCCTTCCAGGGCATGGTGCACCTTTGACATCAAAATTATCGGAACGGAATCGACGAAACCAAAATTGCGCGTGATTGACTGTTACAGTATCAGAACTATAAACACTATCACATTTTCAGTCGCCTGGCTTGCGTTTTCGCCTTTATCGAAGAAAAACTGTAAAATATGGCGTATTTCCTCTTTGCTGGTGTCCATATTTGACGTGCACTCAAACAATACTGAGTCAAGAAATCACAAAACTATCTGAAAAGTTCTTTTAGTACGAAATCTTATCTTTCTAACACCATACAGCGTAACCTGATCGCACTTATACAATGCGAGATACAAATTACTAAAGCCTTCTATTGGAAAAATAATGGATTTCTTTTTACTACACCTTTTATTTAAACTCTTTGCATCTTATGTTTAAAATTAATTTGTTAACCGCTTTTGGTATAGATATCTTTTTGTATAAGTAATTAATTGTGTCATTTCTAGATAGATTGTGTAATTAATTAAGTCTCACATAATGTATAATTCAGCAATTGTTTCGTAATTTTGTTATTGCATTACAATAATAGATGCCAAGAAATTATCATTCAATTGGAAGGGCTGCAAAGCAGTTTTCATAACTTATTTATTTGCGTTTTGGTTAATTAAAGATATTTTATCTTATAAGATTTTACAAAAACAACTAGAAAAATTTTATTTTCTAGGAAGTTTATTTAAATCATACTTCTTCCTATTTTATTTGTAAACGTTTGGTACCACATAAACTTTCAATTTTGAGAACATTCTTTTATTTAGTTTCCTTGGTTTAAAAAATTAATTAACCACTATTTTTAGTATCTTTTGGACCTAAACGTCTTGCTCTTGCTTAACTCAAGTACATTTTTTTGCTTATTGTTTTAAATAACTATTAATATTATTTAGTATGATCTTGTAATAAATTCCCGTAAACAGTTTTTACAATGTACTAATAATTTATTGCTCATTAAATTTTTCATTTTCTAGTATTAATATCCTATTTACAAATATACGAGGCAACTTCATCAAGTTTTCATCAAATTTATGATTTTTCATAGTTTTTTAATCTGAAAGTTTACTCTCGTGATTCTAATAACCGAGCTGAAGCAATTGTCTCCTCTTTACACAATATTAAGTAATGCCAACTTTTATTAATGGACGCTATAGATGTTTCAGATATACCAAAATTTAAATAAAAGGTTAAAAAATACTGCTGAAATAAAAAATTATTAGTAGAGAAAACGCCTTTGCAAAAATTATAAAATAAGTAAAATATTTTATAATCAGAACTGGTTTTAGTCCTGAAAATTGCGTTCAATTTTAACCATTACAAATGTTAATGAAAATAAAAGTGATAAATTTTGCAATTAAAACATTCTTTGCAATTGTGGTAAATTCATATTGGAGAAGCTGAAATATCATTGGAAATAAGGGTTAATAATCACATACATTAAGAAAGGCCAATGCGAAAAATTTATAATTGCTGAACATTGGTTTGAAACGGGTCATAGTATTTTTTGAAAATATATTAAAATCATCTTCCGAGTTAAACATTTTCAAAAGAGAATTAGAAACATACCTTATATAAAATTAAAATTGAACATTAATAAAAAATTACTACACCACTTTTTGGAGCCCATTGGTTATATCAACTGCATCGATCTAAGTTTATGTGAGGTGGTAAAGAATGGTAATTTGATTTCAAAAGTTCACATTTGTTTGTTTTATTTTAATAAAACAAAAATTTTTTAAATATTCAAATACAGAGGTTGTGTCATGTTCCTGACTTAGAATCGATATTTTTAAATAGAATGCTCAATATTTGATTGTTTTCTCGTATTCAACACCAAGCGCTTAATTAATAAAAAAATTGTGGAACTTTGATTTAGTCGTTTAATTAGTGCATGTTTGATCGAGTGTTCAGCACCAAAATTATTAAAGGTTTAATAAGGCCTTTTTAGCAAGTCTTAAGAAAGTAGCCTTGAATATTTCTGCACAAAAGTAAAACATATTCTCTCAATAGTAAGTTCAGGATACTTAGAATCTATTTAATTAAATTTTTTAACTTAGAATTGCATCATTTTAAAATTTGAAAAGCTAGCGGATTTTCGAAATTCTATAAAATTCCCGCACGGGGACTATCACGACCTATCCTTTGTTTTTTGTTGTTTCGAGGTCAGAACAAAATATTTCTGTAGATTCGACCGGCCAAGAAACTTTGATATTATGTGTCGTGGGTTCTGATTTAATCGGCTATGCTTGGATAGGCACTAGGAAGGTAACGTCGCGTAGACTTTTATTTATGATTTCGAGCGTGCTGGTATATTATTTGGTTGCACGATATGATTTGTGTCTTATGTTTATTCATATCTGAGGTTTTCGATGTTAGTTTTACTAAAATATTGTTTATTTTATACATGTCTTCAATGTTAAAATTATATTTAAAAATATATACACTTCTTAATTATGTGGTGTATAAGATGACTATTTCAAGCAGTGTTTTTTTTTAAAACTCGCATTATTATGTTAAATGTTAAGGTAAGTTCGCTTTATGAATAAAGGTGCAACGAAAATCGTCCTTTCGTTTCGTATACAATCATTGCAAGAAGTTTTAATTGTAATTCGAACCAACGGAAGACGTCCTGAGCACTGCTGTTACACTTTAGGGGCACATTCTCACTACAGTTCTTGAAACAATGGGGGTCTAGTCATCCTTTACGATCGCCATCAATTTGAAATATGTCCTAAACTATGGTGAACATAAACGTCTTGAGTGTGATTATTTATAGAATATTAGTTATGAGAACTAATAAAGTTCTGCCTGTTCAAGACTTTGTCGGTGTTTATATAGGGATTAGCAATCAAATTTATTAGAATTTTGATTACATTAGGTTTTATGTTTGTATTATATTATATACGAGGTGCGACGATTAATTAATGAGACTGATGTGAAAAAAATATCACTTATGTTTTTAGACGTCTTTAGTGTAATCTCCTTCAAAGTAGTTCTCTTCTGCTTGCACATACTTACTCCAGCGCTTCTACCACTGCTGGTAATATTTCTGGAACTCTTCTTTTGGAACTTCCTCCAAGACCCTCGTCACAGCCTTTTGGACATCTTCTGTTGTTTGAAAATGGTATCCCTTGACCACTATTTTGACTCTTGTAAATAGACAAAAGTCGCACGGAGCGATATCGGGTGAATAAGGTGGCTGTGGTAGTACTGAAATGCGTTTTGAGGTTAAAAATTGCTGCACAGGCAGAGATGTATAGGATAGAGCATTATCGTGATGAAGAGTTCAATTATCAGCAATGTTTTCACGGACACGGAGAATTCGTTTTCGAAGTCTTTTTACAATTTCTTTGTAGAAATATTGGTTAATTGTTTGGCCAGGAGGCATCCCCTCTTTATAAAAAATGCCCTTGGAATCGAAGAAGCACACAAACATGCATTTCACTTTTGATTTTGACATGTGAGCTTTTTTTGGTCTGGGTGATTCTTTTAAACACCATTACGAACTTTGAGGTTTCGTTTCTGGATCGTACTGGTAGAACCAACTTTCATCACCAGCGATAACACGGCTTAATAAATCTGGATTGATTTCCTCTGCTCTAACAAATCGACTGCCACATTTTTCCATGTTTCTCGCTGTTGGTCTGTGAGATTTTTGGGGACCATCTTTGTACAAATTTTTCTCATACCCAAATTTTGAGTTGGTATTTGACGAACAGTTTCCCGATTGATGTTGAGTTCTTGTGCCATCATTTTAACGGATAATCTTCGATCAGATCGTAGGATTTCACGTATCCTGCCCATGTTGACATCAGGCCGTGAGGTTGATGGTCGTCCACTACGGTATTCATCTGCAACATTCGTTTTGCCTTCACAAAACATTTTATGCCAACGAAAAACTTGAGCTCTTGACATAACCTTATTTCTAAAAGCCTTCTCAAGCTTATCGTATGCTGTCGTCGCATTCTCGCCCAATTTAAAACAAAAATAAATGGCATACCGTTGTGAAATATTTCGCGATTCCATTTCTGTAACGAAAGACAAAAACATGTGTTCCCTTATTACAGCACAACTCACGATTGAGCAGCTGCATAAATATGCCGCTTGCACTAGAAGTAGCTTAGAGGTCAAGGTAAAAGTTGGAGGGTTACCACATGTTGCAAAAAAAATCAGTCATTACTTAATTGTTGTACCTCATATAATTAATTGTATTAGTATGTATTTGATTTTACCCGGTGTTATCTTTCATGTATAGTAAATTTGCTTTTTATCTCTAATTAAGGATATTTATTTCCTTTGAATTTTTATTCTTTCTAGTTATATTTACGGTTTATTTCTAATAATTATTTCACTAATAGAACCTTATTAGTTAATTAATATCTGATAATTGTTTTAATTGTGTGGTTAATTAACACGGTATTTTAAACTTTTATGTGGAATATCAATTCTATTATTTTCGCTATTGAAATATATTTATCATACCTTTCCTTGAATTGCTAATATAAGATTAATTTCCTGTATCGATTAATTTTGATACAAAAATTGGTGTTCGATCAGGACGTTAATATAAGATTCTAGCAAACGCTACAGGATACGCCATTTTCAGCTATTAAATCGGCATCAGAAAAAACGTGTGACCTATGAAATTAATAGCTCATTATAAACTTAAATGAATTAAAGGTGTTATGTTATGGATTAAGTGAAAATAAAGTTTAAAGAAAAGTTAATCAACGAAATATCTAAAATTATTCTTGAATGACATTAAAAACTATTGGAAATTCCAGGTGCAAGTATTTACAAGGCAGTGAAAATTAAATTAACAATAAAATAAATTTTATTTACAGCCCATGGCAAGTAAGGACATTTATATAATGCAAGTTTAACCCTAATCCACTAACTGGTTCTAAGTACAAACAGCAAGCGTACAACTTCGTTCGTATACATTTATAGACATTTATGTGAAAATTGTGAACTTTACGAAACAAAAAATTCCCAGGCACGTTCGCTGGAATCATCTTTAGCAAGAAGCGATGCAATAACGGGAACGCATACATTTTTACAAAGTAAGTTAATACAAATGTCATTTAACGTAAATTTTCTACGCGCAAATAATAGTTTAGTTTAGAATAGTCATAGATAAATTTATACAATAATATACTATTACGAACAAAAGCTTTTGAATTTTGATCAGGAAGCCTTATGAAATTTAAGTGGTTTTACTATCTAAAATAGTGATTCACGTTTTGAGATTTTGTACTTCAACCAACTTATCATATTTTGTTTGCTGTACTTATGAGTATTACATTGATGACTTTGTTCTTATAAACTATAAGTTGAATGATGAATAGAGTTTCATTTTCAACAGGATTTTGTGTTATTATTTTTAAAGTATCTGGTTTACAATTTTATACAAATTTTTATCTACCAGTGCGTCATAATAATAATTTTATAAACTACTTGAGTGTCATAATGTCATTCATTATGAAACTGAGTGTTGTGATTTAGTATAGCACAAAGTTCTTTAATGAAATTTATCAATAACGTAATGATAGTAGATTAAAAAACAAGTTTCATAAGACATGATTTTATCACACGAGTTCAAGTTTAGAAAACGAGCCTCATAGGGGTGAGTTTTCTAATGAACGAGTGTGATAAAGCGCCTTATGAAACCAGTTTTTTATACTATTTGGGAAAAATATAGGAAAGACGCACTTTTTTGACACAATTGATTTAGGGATTTTATTAATCATGGTTGGTGACACTCACGTTTTGACATTTGAATATGAAAGTTTTGTCAATTTTCTATTCGATTTTGACGTTTAATAAGGTTAACTACTAATGGTGCGAACATTTAAAAATATAATATTCTGCTAAAGAGAAAACCACTATGAACTCAAATGGGTTTCGAAATGAGCTCATTTCGATACACAAATAGATAAAAAATATTATAATGAATAAACAATTCGTTACTAAGTAAACGAGCACACTTCGTATTTTTAACTTAAACAATATTTCCACACTATTTAAAGCTAATTTATAGAGAGTTCCACTTCGTACACTAGAGCGCACTTTTTGCGAACTCGCACGGAATTTCGCATTCAATTTCTATTTAGAGATTGCAATAATTGGGAGTGGCGCATTCCACTTGATTTCTTACCTCGACAAACTCACTCCCGGTGAAATAAATTTTGCACCATCTCGAGTGGTCAGTGCAAGTTAGAAAACTAGTAATTATCTGTCAACTTGATGTTTCCAAAATAAAAATCTACTCGAAGTTTGTACCTTTGTTCTGTGGTTTGAACCATTGAAGCTATTATAGTTTGTACTTTAGAAAATATATTTTCTTCTGATGATGAGGAATTAATTCAACTTGCAAGATTTATATCGGAAAAAATGGAACTACCAAAAATTAAAAATTATTTAGATGTGTTTTTTCAACTTTTAGAACAATTTTATTGTTTAATTCATATTTATTGTTACAGTTTAAATCAAACTTCCGTTTTGGAATTCAAGACAATATAATGAAGCTATTAATTGGCACATTTAATAATACTGATAGGGAGTTCCACTTCACGCACTAGGGCGCACTTATTATGAACTCAGACGGAATTTCCCGTTCCACATCTATTTACGGATCGCACTAGCTGAGAGTCATGCGTTCCACTTAATTTCCCGCCCCGACAAATTCGCTCCCGGGGCAATGTATTTTGCACCGTCTTGGATAGTCGGTGCAAGTTAGGCAACTAGTAATTATCTATCAACTCGATAGTTTTATAATAAAAATATTCTCGAAGTTTGAACTTATGTTCTATGGTTTCAACCATGAAAGATATGATAGCTGGTGCTTTAGAAATTTTATATTCTTCTGAAAGTGGTGTTGATGATGAGGAATTAATTCAAGTTGTAAAATTTATATTGGAAAAAACGGAACTACAAAAATTAAAAATTATTTAGATGAGGTTTCCCAACTTTCAAAACAGTAGGTAGGTTATAGCTTTATTATTTAATTAATAATATTTATTGTAGTAGTTTAAATTAAACTTCCGCTTTGAAATACAATGAAGCTACTAATTGGCAAATTTCATAATA
>JAHWXV010460745.1:0-15143 GCA_024586415.1 Phrixothrix hirtus
ACTCTTTCACATACAACTACATTATGTACATACGATATAAATTTTGTCTCTAAATCGGCCAGTTTACATTCAGTTACGTGTTCGTTGCTAGCTCTACCTTAATCCTCACCATCATCATTGTAATTTTGAATTACATTTATATATACTATAAAATTTCCAACTTAATTAACATCTCAAATTCATAACCGAGTACATCATTTAGCGCGAATAGTTCGTTGATTTCATTTTTAGGGAATTTAAGCACTGTAACACTCCCGTTTTCTAACTTCACTTCAATAGAGATGCCCGCGGATTCACTTAAAACAAACATTATAAATTCCGATATCATTATAGAAAACACGTAATTTGGAGCAAGTTCTCTCGTACGCCCTTCAATTTTGTTTATTTTAGCCTTAATTAGTTTTTTACGCGCTATCATGGAATACCAATCCTTTTTGGTCAACATAATAACACCTTGTTTCTGCGGTTGCGGTTGTTGTTGTCGTCGTTTAACATAATAATTCACATTGCCCAATCGAATTATCGCATTTAAATCGTAACTAACGCATAATCAACATTTCCGCGTATTTACGTTGCACGTTGTTACTTTTGTAATCATGAAATTGATGTCCAATGCAATTTAACAGATCTTCAATTCTAGCACTTTGCTGCGCGTGCAATAACTGTTTATTTATTTGATCATAATAATAGGCACTGTAATCGTTAACACTCGTATTAGTAGCAGTAGTTGTATTAGTAGTAGAAACGTCGTCATCATTGTTATCATGCTGATTATCCATCTCTTCGTTCCTCTTATTATTATTAGTCACAACATCATCATTATAAGCCATAGTAATGGTTGCACTTCCTGTTTTATTATTGGCATTAAAATTTTCCAATAAGGTTTATTTCATGCGGTCGACACGAAATTTTTCATTTGTCAATGCTGCTGCCGCAGCCGCCGATGCTTATTTATAATAATTCATATTAAATAACTCGTAGGTGTTTCTATTAACCATTCTCGCCTCTTTTATTATTTACCTTAAAAAACACTTAATAAATTTCACTAACAAAACTGTAGAACATGAATTTGACTCTGAATTTATCGAACGTAAGTTAGTAACTAACAGTAGTGTTCATAATGCAAACAGGTATACTCCCCTTACTTCATCGCCATAATAAAGTTAAACAGGAATGGCAAGGGGGGAAGAGTTAAGGGCACGCGTATATCTACCACCTTATACAAAGAAAAACAAACTTGTTCATTCTTATCCGTTAACTTGAATACGTATTCGCGGTTGCCACATTTAGAACATATAGGAATGTAGACCGAGGGTATGCAGGGCGACGAGGGAAATTATAATTCTGGACAACTTAGTAAACTACTCATTAAAACTTATAAATTGTGTACTTTAATTCTCTCTGTCCCTCTTACATTCTCTATTATTGAAACGAGCAAGCAAAACGAGCAGAAAGCAGCACTGAAAGCAGAACAGCCATCCACTTTCATGAAGTAAACTCCTGGCATAAAATTTCACGTAAAAATCATAAAATAGGTTTGTATGTATGTATGTAATAATGATATTCATGAATTTAAATATTTCAAAACATCAATTCCAAGCTTCTTTCTTTCTTTCACGCAAACTTATCTAAAAATTAAATTTTTCTAACTCTAAGACGTTTGAAATTAAGTCTCTTAAATGAAATTAACCATGAACACCATTTCTTAAAAAATCGTTTATTAGTTAGTTAGTTTAAAACAATGAAAGTGCGCGCAAAAGCGAGCGCATTTAAACGGAAAAAAAGTGATTGATAATGCGCGCCCCGCACCACCCGCTCATTTTACATAAGTACTTTGCCGATTTTTAATATTCAATTGTTAGCACACTAGCCATTTTATAATGCATGTCGGCTAGCACGCCATTTTATTCTTCTTCTTACTCTTACTCTTACACTTACTCCAACTCTTACACTTCTCTCTTTCTAACTGTATCTTCTAATACATGCCGGCGCGCCATTTTGCTCTTACTTACTTGCTTACTAACAAGACAGGCCTCTTTATTGTTATCACTTACTGGGGGCCATTTGTACTCATTTATATTTTTAATACATGGCGGCGCGCCATTTTGTTCTTACTTCATACATTAAATACATGTCGGCTCGCCATTTTGTTCCTACTAACAGGAAACGCCCCTTTATTACATACTGGCGGCCATATTTAATTGAGCCGCGCCCCTTTTCCTTACTACATTCCATCCCTCTCTCCCTATAGCTCGCCCCACCCTTCGAGTTCACTCTAACAAACTCTCGGAAAAACTACTTCTTTACAGACACATCCACACGATTACTTACACTTGGAGACACACCCCTTAACCCTACTCGTATTCCATGCTTCTCGCATTCACCGTAAACACACTTCTGCATCTCACTCTTAGAAAACCCAGAGATATGGTACCCGCCGACCTCCCCGCGATTATCTCACCAACCTCCGCCTCGTCCCATCCTAAACTAATCACAAAGTTACTTGGTATACTATTGTAGTTTGCTGAGTGTTTTGAAAATGACCGTAAAGTTTTCGTTTAGCAAACAAGTTGACATGCTATTAGTGTTAGGTTTCTGCTAAGGAAACTGCAGAATAAGTGTTGAATTTGGCGATGATTTCCTAATCGTGTTATCCCCCATAGAGAAATATTTTCCAATGTTGAAATACGGGCTCGAGAAACAGGCAAGTTTTTCAATAACAAACGAGAACGTGCTATTGCAATAAGTGTACAAGACGAAGAACTTATTTTAGCCACAATTGGCGATGAAGCACATATTAGTACTAGAAATGTATCTCGGCAAACTGGTATATCACATACTTCTCTGCACCGAGATATCAGACGTAATCCACTACACCATGTCACGTCCAAAAAGAACAAGAGTTGTTACAGGAAGGTTTGGTTAAACGAGTGAATTTCTGTTAGTTTATTTTACAACAAGGCATTCATTTTTAAAAGAAAATTCTCTTTACTGACGAAGCTTGTTTCACTAGCAGAGGTATTACAAATTTACATAACTACCATGAGTATTCTGATGTGAACCCTCACTCAGTAACCCCGCGACATTTCCAACGCGACTTTAAAATAAATGTTTTGATTGGTATTATTGATCGGTATTTAACTGATCCAGTTATTTTACCGAATCAACTAAATGGCAAAAATTATTTAGAATTTCTCCAAAACATTTTCCCGGATCAATTTGACGAGGTGCCGCTGCAACTCAGATTGTAACTTTGGTTTATGCACGATGAAGCACCGCTTCATTATACTGCTACTGTTAGAGACTTTTTAAACCACCAGTATCCAAATTAATTGGCTCAAAGGGAAACTAATTGCCCACAAGTTTGGTCTCCGCCATCACCAGATCGAAACAAATGTGACTTCTTTGCTTGGGGAACGATAAAAGAATTTGTCTATTCCTCGCTACTACCCGAACAGAACTGTGGAATTGTATTACGGATAATTGTAATTTAATTAGAAACAATCGGCAGTTATTGCAAAGAGTAGACTTCAATTTTCGACGAAGAATATATTTATGCCTGAGAGAAAATGGTGATAATTTCGAACAATTTTTATAACATAGTGAAAATCTATCATTCTTGTTGTATGAATTACTTGTTTTTCTAATTAAATTTTTCTTACTATAACTTTTTTCTAGATTGTCACGTTTGACGTCTATTTAATAGCACACTTTTAAAATTTCGATGATTTTAAATAGCATCCCTGAAATACGTGTTTTTATTAATTCGGGTTTTTCTCGAAACTGACAAAGTTTTTTGAAAAATATCAAGAGTAAGAAAAGTTTTAGAATTAAATTCTGCATAAAATAAAATAACAAGTTTTTGAGTCTACCAACTGGTTAAAAATTCTGCCACATTTTAAGGCTGGGTCATCCCTTATCAGCCCTTTAAAATACTTCAATTGAATTTTGCTTACTGTAGATTAATTCCTTTGCTGTCCTCAGAATGTATACCACATTTGGTTTTTCTAAGTTCAACTATAACTGATATATTGATTTTTTTCGCAATTTGCAACCCAACTTTGAAGACCTATAACTTCTCATGGATGCCAATTTGTGTTAAGGTAAGTTGCATTAAATCATCATATTTTTGATTCCTCTACATACCCCTGCTCTATCGCTATTCTTAGGTGAAACACCCCGTATACTTTCAAAGAACTGTGACAAAAAGGACGTATATAGAGCCGTCCCATTACAGAATAATTTTAAAGTAAACAAAACGCCGAAAAGACATGGATTTAAATCGTAAATATTTTCGAGCAAAGACTTTGTTTATCGGTGTTCTAAAAACTGCTTTTGGTGCTGAGGCACCATCAAGAATAATTATGTTTAGGTAGTATCAAAAATTTAAAATCGGTCGTAGTAGCCTTAGTGATGAAGTTCGTGGAGGTCGACAAACGACATCAAAAATACCAGAAAATGTTGATTCCGTACGGGAAATGATAAATCCCAATCGTTATGTAACTTGTAGGGAAATTGAACCATTCTCAGCAATTGGCATGAAACAAACATCAAATTACATATGAGAACTTGGGTGTGAAAAGAATATGTTCACCACAGGTTCCCCACAATTTAATTGAGGATTAAAAACAGGCTCGTATCAAATGGTGCCTAGAAACACTTAAACGGTTCAACTCAGGTATATCGAATATGGTAGTAGACATTGTCATTTGTGATGAAAGTTGGATATATGCCTATAAAACTGACAAGAAATAATAGTCCATTGTTTGAGTGTTTCAAAATAAAACAAAGCCAACTAAAGTTGTTCGTGCTCGTAATGTTTCCAAACAAATATTCGCAGCTTTGTATCTAAAACTGATCATTTGGCTACTATACCTTCAGAAGACCTTAAAACTGTAAATGCTGAGTGGTTTACAACCATCTGTTTACTATACAAGGTAGTCCAAGGAAAAGTTTGCTCCTCGCTTAACGGCCGGTTGGGCAATTTTATAGAAAAATTCTCCAACATGGCAAATTTATCTTTGAGGGGAACACATTTTAAGCATATTCTCCAATCTGTCGCTTCAACCACTTAGCTGGGTGAACTACCCCTCCAATGTTTTAATTGGAAGGCGGGTCGGGCGATACATCATTTTAAAGAGCATAAAATTCTTTTTATAGCGTTGCCAAACTTGGTGGATTTAACTTAAACAGTTAATGTAGGAACGTATTTAGAGACTCAAATCCTAAGTTCTTTGTATTAAGGAAACAGACACGTACGTTTTAGTTATTAGGCATTAAAAAAACCACAATCATTACGTTGTCTAGTTCTTTTAAGCAGTAATTTATTCATAACAAAGTAAATTCGTAAACGATTACGAGTGGTACAAGATTTTAAAGTAGGCGACGGAATATTTGATTGCTTAAGCAGCATAGTTATCTTTCTCATTTTGATTATCACCTACCTACCGTATCGGCAGATGTTTTATATGTTTGCAGTTGTGAGATACTATAAATTAATAGGCTAGCAATTGAAACGTGTGATTTGAATACAGTCATCGATTTTGTGTTCGTTAAGGGACTACGCATTTTACCGTAAAAAATGGTTTATATAATTCCAGAACAAGTTGAAATAGTTTAACCTTATTTTAAAAGCTATTGTCGTACGAAGCTTACTGATCGTATGTTAATAATGCTCATTGCAATATAAATGTGAGTGATGCGTATGTTGCCAAACTAGTAAAAAAGTTTGTCGATAGCGAATCAGTCTGTAACATGAAACACCAGCCGCAACGACCGACTAGAAATGAAGCTGTGGAAGTGCTTGTTTTGAAGCATGTAGAATTAAATCATACTCAAAATACTTGTCAAGTAGCTGAAGCCCCAGGATTGTCTCGTTCGTCTATTTTAAGAATTTTAAAGGCTCATAAATACCATCCGTATAAAGTTCAATTAGTAGACGAACTGAATGAGGATGATTTTGACAGAAGGTTGCAGTTTTGTGAGAACAAGAGTCAGCGAGTAATTGGTGATCAGGACTTATTATTTAACATTTCCTTTTCCAATGAGTGCATATTTTATTTAATGGTGCTTTAAATAGGCATAACTACCGTTACTGAGATGACTATAACCCACATTTGTTCCGAGAGGTTCACAAACAACATCTACAGAAACAAAATGTCTGGTGTGGCATATTAGATAATAATATTCTAGGGCCACATTTTATTCCTGGAAACTTGACTGGCGAAGTGTATTTAAACATTCTAAGAGATGTTATTGACATACTAATAACACAGATAATAGAAAATCACCCAAATAATAATGCTGATCTTCACTTACAGCAAGGTTGGGCACCTCCGCACTGTGCTGATCCTGTTGGGGAAGTTTTAGGTCATCGGTTTTATGGGTGGTGTATTGGAAGACGAGGTCAAATGAAATGGCCAGCCAGGTCACCCAATTTAGTACCCTAAGACTATTCTCTTTGGGGACACTTAAAAAGTAAATGTTTTGCTACTAAGCTAGAATCCGTCGAAAATCTTCGCCAACGAATAATAGTTAATTGCAGACATATTACAACTGATATGCTGGCAAAAGTTCGCCAAAGATTTGAGCATAATCTTTGTTAATGTATGGAAGCAAATGGACTACATTTTAAACACTTATTAAAGTAATGTCTCAATAAATTGTTAACACACAAAGTTCGTTTCATTTAATGGAAATGTGCCACTTTTCAGAATCCTGTATCACTCTTACTCTTTAACAGTGTAATGTTTTTCGAGGTCGGAGTGAATTTTGCACTTTTCAAAAATTTAATAACATTAAATGATGTGATTGTTTTGATGCCTAATAACTAAAACGTACGTGTCTTGCTTTCTTAATAAAAAAAATTTAGGATTTGGTTTTTTATAGACCTTTCTACATTGACTGTTTAAGTTAAATCCATCAATTATGGCATCGTTGTAAGAAGAACTATGTGCTCTATAAAATGATGTATCTCTAGGCCTCACCTCCTATTTAAAATATTGAAGGTGTGGTTTCCCCCCATCAGGGGATTGAAGCGACAGATTGGAGAATATGCTTAAAATATGTCCTCCTCAAAAATAAATTTGAAGTGCCCGGGAAGTTTTCTAGAAAATTGTCCAATCAGCCGTTAGGCGAGGAGCAAACATTTCATTGGACCACCCTGTGTGCTTTGTCTGAAATGCGAAACAAGAATAAAAACGACGAATCACCCTGAATTACAAAAATGCAAGCTTAATCACAGCACAACGAACTGTGAACTATTTTACCATTCAGAAAATGGAATTAATAAGGCAATAGTTTTAACTAAGTGTGTTCGTTTCCTTCTATCCGAAATTAAAGCAGCAGCCCTCGTATTATGGCTTGATAATTGCATAAATTCAGATAGTTGTTAAATCTACACTTGTTAATGTGAAGTATGAGACAAAATAGGGTATACCGCTACTGGATGTGTAAAGGTTTTTCGGCTAAAATCTTGATTTTTCACGCGGTTTAGCCTTCTTACTGGCATTTACTGAATGTTTTATCCTCCGATTATTTCTATACATGGACCCGAACATAACGTTATTCACATTTTAAGTTTATGCTGGAATATTTTTATTAATCTTGAAGATATGCTAGAGTAACAAAAAAGGCAACACATGTGCATGAAAATAATTATTTTATAATTATTTCAATATCATTTATATTATCACATAAGTTTGGCTCCAATAAACAGGCAGCTTAATTTTAGTCAGTCGTATAACTTATTCGATACAGCTGTTGCAAATATTTAAATGTCCAGGGCGTATAAAATACTTACACTATGGACATTTTATACGAGTTTCTATCCTATGTCACACACGGTCCTTATAACGATCGCGCTTTAAAACTTATTCAAAGTTTCCACTTATTCCTACAACGGCATATAGATTTATATTAGTTTTTCTTGGAATATTTTTTCACAACACGGGAATTTCGCCACCTTTCTTCAAATAATATCTGAATTCCTTTATAAAGAGCTGTCTCTTATAAAATGTATTCGCATAATGTTCTTCAAAAATATCTGAATTCCTTTATAAAGAGCTGTCTCTTACAAAATGTATTCGCATAATGTTTCGCATTTACATGCATATACACTACTACACATTAATTACGGTCAAAACTAGAATATTATATAATAAAAAATTGTCAACCTCCAAGTTCGTCTCTGCATGAAGACGCTGATGCTAATTTACCTGTGGTATTCATACCTCCATTAGTATTGCTATAATCTATTATAGTCTTGATTTCTTAAGCTTTATGGAAGATAACTGCCCGTCATGTGTCACAGGCTAAACTGACAACGCATGTGGAAAATAATGACGATTGTTTAACCACTGTCAGCAAAGCTGGAGCGAGGTGTGGTTCGTCGATACTTTCGAGGCTAAACACTGTAAAGCAAGATAAAATCTGTAAAAGGTGGGCGCCACTGCTCTCAAATCGAAACTGCAATCAGGCTATGTTGGCGAAACACCCTATATATCACGATGTTAGTGACCTACCTTAAAAGTGGGGACAGACACTCTAATGCTACTGCAGATATGGGCTCAAAACTGAAAAAAATATTCTAATTCTAAACGCGCTCACTATTAATGACGATTCGTGTATATAAAAATCAATGCAAAATGCTGACAAAAGCTTGAAATATTATTTACGGTACTTGCAAAATTTAGAGCCTGATTTTTCTTAAATGATATAGCTAAGGGCAGGTTTTCAGAACTAACCACCACGTATATTGTTATGAATTAAGTTAACTGAACTATAGACTTTTTGGAAAGTATTATATTTACCTAAAAATAAATAATTTATGACTTTAGTTACTGAAAATCATTGAATTGCTATCTAAGTCATTGTATGCGCACTTTATAAATACAATTACGAGTAAGGTTTACAAAACACCTTTATATAGCTAAGTTTTCACGAAAACACACATATAATCACAAATTTAACAATTATTTATGAAATTAGATAGGACTTAAATTATAGGAAGAATGAAACGTTGGCTAGCGGAATCTAGATTCGAAACTGTTTATTTACAAAGTCCAGCTTGCTATTTCCACTAGAAGTGATTGATTGACTGTGACTAATAATAAACGAACCTCAGATTTCGCTAACAACAACTAAAGATATTCAAAACAAATGCATAAGCAAAATATTTTTATGTGGGTACCCAATTAATATGATACTAATAGTTATAAAACTAACTGATTAAAGTACAACAGTAAATATGATATTAATAAATTATTTTAGCAATTAAAATTACATACTTAAAATGTCCTAATTAATTAATTTTAATTCAACGCTAATACATTTACTTCAAGTGGGTAATTCATTTATTTCATCAATATTTATATATAACGGACGGCAACGTCCTTTATCTAGTTTTACGTTATTTTAAAAACAAACAAACTGGGTCGTTTGGTGATGAAACAAAGTTCTGTAGATGCATGCAGGCGTAAAGTAGCCCTTCTTTACCAGGTGTAGAGTAAGCAAAGAAAGAAAAATACAATAAGACATTTACAGGTGGAAAAGCGTTCTTGACTCTGAAAGCATTCATAGCTCTTAATTTTTAGGATTGATAACCTCCATGCGTAGGGTGATACTTAAATGAAGTTGGCCGCTTCCATATTGAATTGATTAACCCAAAATAATTTGTATTTACTGCCCAAATGCCTAAAGCAATGGAAGGTACTTTAAAACTTCAATAAAGGCAATATTGTTCTCCTCAAACAAATAAGACATTTCCGAACAAGACCCGATTACATTAACACCGCCTAACTTTGTCTGTACGATGATTATACCCTCGCTTCATAATTTGTCTCACGGGATCACTCGTAATATGCCCTATGAGGTCATATCATCTGGTCTGTACGACGCAAAGAAAATATATCCTTTTTTTTTATAAGATTGATTTCTAAATTACTTTAATGAATCCTTGAACTGAAATTATATTAATCATTAATATACATGATCCTTAATATCGCTTAGTTTATTTAATTTTGTTAAGCAAACAGCAAGAGCTGACGTATAATGCTTGAAAGATTTTCCTTCTTTAGGAGTGTATGAAACCAATGTCATGTTTGGTTGAAACCCAAGTATTGATAAAAAGGCCTCTTTTTTCAAATTGGGTTAGAACTCAATAGGAATAAATTTTTTATCCTTTTATGGTGTTTCAATTAATGTTGGCTTACATTATAAAATGTCTAGGCCATAGTCTTTAAAGAAATTGCCTCTCGTTATGTTTCAACCAGAATTTTCGATACCTTTCACTAGCCACAATTCTATATCTCTGCGTTGATTTGTTTCACGTGGTTGGTTTTCCATTTGCCGTGTATAAACTTCAGCATATTACAGATAAGTGTTGTCAGATAACTGCTATAATTTTATACAATATTGCCACGTGATTTTGTAGGAATGTTTTGTTTGAATAGACACTTACGACGAAATGGTGCTAATTACTCGTCAGTAGTGATATTTTCATATTGTATGGACATTTAAGTGATTGACTCGTAAACAAATCAAAAAAGTTTCTAATAGGTGCTAATTTAACCGTCTTCTTTTTGTTGTCGATGCTCAAAAATCGATTTCTGTTTCAAAACCTCCTAAAAGACATTGTAGCTTTGAATATAGGTCTATCTTCAAAATCATTCAATAGTTCTTGCAGATACTCTCCTGCTGCTTTATGAACATCAGCTAGAAGTAGTGAATATTCATAAAACAAATGTAAATAATTTATTTCACAATTTTGCATTTGTATTCTCGTCTGTAAAATTTCTAACTACTCCAATGAAATTTTCCGTATCTTTATGGTTTATTAGCATTGACACGATCATCTTTCCTATTGGTTTCTAATAAAATCACATTGATCACTGAATCCATATAAAACTGATACTGGTGTATCATTTAGGCGTAGAATAGCTTATCGTCGCTTATTCTCTTTGTTATGTCCGTTTAATTTCATTATAATCTTCTTACACGGTGAATGCAGTGGGTACTTGACTTGCTTCTGGTCTCGAATCTATTTGGGTTTTGCCTTGCATCTTCATTGCCATTAAATTAATTAGTTTTCCTATTTCTTTTCCAATTTGATTGACTCGGAGTCGTTCACAATTAAATCTCTTTTTTCTTGAGGTACACTTTTTCAACTTTTATCTACTTGGTTAGGATCAATCGGTCTGTATATGGTTTAGAATAAGTCCATGTCCTGATTTAAATAGTTTTCTTCTGCTTTACTTATAATCTGATTTATCTTTTATTGATATCTTTATTGCTACTACTTACTTCGATTAACTTCAAGGTGATACCTTCTTTAGACTTCTTGTTGTATGTGATACTTTGTCTGACTTTTAGAGTCCTTTGCCGGCAAATACATTGCACTTAAGAATTTATCTTTGCTAGTAATCTTCCTTTATGTCTTTGTATTTTTGAACACGCTTCTCTAGATCACTATACACTCTTTTCGTTGGTTTATCGTTCTTAATAAAAAAAACAGTAACCAGTTTACTGTAAATTATGCTTAAATTTTGTATGAAACATACTTACTTACTCTTATTGTTCCTGCTTCTACTTTTTAGTCTTTTCGTCGTTATTTTGGGGTCGTAGCTTTTTAAGAAGTTAATTGGTTCTATTGTATTTATTTCTGTAGATAAAATTTACTGTACTTTGATTCTGTTGTTTCACTTTTTCTTCTTTTTCTCCTACTTGCTTCTAATTTTGATTTTCTCTTCGGTATTCTTCTTTCTTATAATACTCTTAGATACTCAATCCTCTATTACTCACTTTAACTTTTAGAAACTTATGTGCAGGATGTTGCTGGTGAAAACGTTGCAACTAAAATTTCAAATTAAATTTAAAAATACCTAAAATGGAAGGTTTATCAAAATAAACGTTACAACGTGGTACCGTCTTTAGTACATTGGCACACCTAAATAATATAAGGAATTAAAACTAATAACTTCCGTATTTTTCACCGAAGTAGGTAAAATTAATATGAATAGTGACATACCTGATACGCTATTTCCACATTATACTGTTCCTTCGAGTGCAAAGTACTGAAAACGTTCTAGATTCCTACTAACGGTTTCTCATACATTTTCTGAAGGTTCATCTTCAACCGCGTCCATTGTAGATAATATATTCTACGTCAGATACCTCTTCTTTGGGAGTAAATGTTTGAGCACTATTATTCTTTTCAAAATTCCCATTCCATTGTCACTGCCAAATTCCTCTACTTAATGTATTCCTACTTTATTATCTGTAAATTTTCTTCTACGCAACACCATTTTATATAAATCCTTCGTATTGCTACTATCGTAATATTATTCTGTATTACTTTGCAGAAACTTTATATACAATACTATATTGAACTTACAAGCTATTTGCACTATGTTTAAATTACATTTCACATTAGCGCTTATAAATTTCACGTTTTATATGCAAAATGGTTTATTGTATAATATTATATTAAAGTTATTGTTTTGCTACGGTTTATAAACTTCCTTATTGTAAATGCGCTTAGTTATTCATATCTACCTATTGTTTAATTCAAAGAAAATTATAAATCCAGTAGCTCAAATAGTATGTAAAACATGGCTCCCTTTACATTTTCATACTAATATCCTACAATGGGTACAAGCCTATCCACAAATTATAAACGTGTTTTTCTTATTTTAAACAACTACAGGTATGATTTTTATAAAAGCAACCCTATCGATAAATATAAGCTAAAGGATAATATAAATATTTTGTTGTAAAGCTAATGTTAACAATTATATAGTAATTTAAAGCTATCGAATTAATTTAAGCGTACACATAAAATTTCGTAATTAAAAGTTTTTGGGTAAATACTAAATTAATGGTAATATTATATTATGTTTGGCTACCTTAAATGCATTAAATTAACCAGATTTTTTTCTTAACAAAGTTACTAACTATCGTTAAAATTAGAATAACCGCCCACTGCTAAATACCCTTATATGTGGGTGTTAATATGTAGCTCGAAATTCCTAATTTAGGTTTTATTTTAAACCCACTATAACGAAACTAAAATGTATGTTCCATTTAATCATAAAGTTTTATATTTAAAAGGCTTTATATAACCGTGATATTGGACATTAATTACCTTTAATTATGTATATACTTCCTCATATTAAACGGACGATAATATTGCATTTTATTCAATTAATACAGTTTTCTATCTAAACTTTAAAATATGTATCTGCATTTTATGATTGTTCTTATTAATTTTGGATAAAAGGAGTTTGTAGCTAAAGTCATCCAAACTGGTGCGTTAATCCAAAAATCGTTAAATCGTTGTTGCATGCAGCACATTTAAGCTAACTAACATTTAATAGAAAATTTCGGCTTAAAGTAACTTTTACTAATATCGTATATTGTTTAAATTAACTAGATAAAGCTAACTTAACACATTGGCCATTTCAATTTTAAAGAAAACTGCACCACTGTAATTTTAAACAATGCATTTGTGTTTTTAAACAAAAGCATTGTACTTTGATTGACAGCTGTCAATTGTTTTAATTTTAAATCTAAAACAACGAATTTGTAAAGGAATAATACTTTAGTTAAAACAGTATCTTCCCATTTTCTTAAATCTATACTTAATTGTGCTTTGTCTACTAATGGTTGCCGCTAGTGACCTTCATGATCAATTCAGCAATACATTGTCGATTTAAATTGGACGTTTTACCGACATTGTGTATTCTATTGTCTTAAACAATACCTAAGTGTAATATGACGAAAGGCCGTGAGATGTCAATTACACTTTGCATTGTTTTAAGCAATGGATTTGTACTTTAATCAAAGCCTTTGTTAGCTGACAGCCATTTTAATTTAATACAGTGCCTTCTTTAAGCAATGTCTTTGTATTTTAACACAATTATATGTGACATTCTCTAACAGAAGTATTTATTATAAACTATAAAGTTTTGGAAATTGCAGGTGCTAAATTTACCTCTGTAGTTGAAAGTGTCACTTTTATGTCGTTACAAAGAAAATTAATGCTGTGATTGAGTGATTAAGTTAAGATCTTATATTACATTAATTGTTAGTCCGTAGAAATCTCAATTTGCTTTTTGTTTTAAATTGCATATAACCCAATTTTACAAACAATAACCTGCAGTATTAATGAAATACTTTGGTGTTTTTATTAATACAGGTGTTAAAAGGTAATAATGTAACCATAAAGAACAAGGAATATTAGTAACACTTATTTCAATTAAGTTAAGTGCCGTGTACTACCCGTGTTAATTAGTATACCTTCAAAAAGGACTAAATTATGTAGTATATACCGTTGCTACAGTTTATGTAGCAAATTACAGTCGTGAGCTTTTAATTAATGGGCATCAAAATTATAAAACCTGAGCGTCAATTGTGTGTAAGATGTAATATTATCGTTACATTTAAACAATCAGTTGAAATAAGAACAATTGATTTAGTTTTCTCTTGCTTAGTAATGTGACATGTAAATTTATTACCACTTGACTGTAATAATTAAAATTCTACTCAAAATTTTATCACAAGAATATTTTACTGCTTAAACTGTTTAATTTTCAATTACGTTTTGTTTTCTAAAAAATAACATACCAACATAAATTTCCGCGGCACGAGCTTATTCCATTTATAATTGAAACAAAGCGGTAAATACCCGACAAATTGGATTATTTCTACAATTTCGATTAATCTGCTTTTTTACATCGTGTTGTTGAACATTTAGCGTTTCAGAAAATTGAAATATAAATATAAACTAAGAAGATTAGGTTCTCCTATTTCAAAACAATTAACCTATATATTGGAATTAGTCAACCTAATTGACATTGTCTTGCGTATGTATGAAATTTACTTGAATAAATTGAAACTAGCTTATGTACATATATTTATTACAACATGGTCATAAATGTTTTTAACTTCTAGTTTTCAGTTACATACTTGTACAGTTTCCGACAAAACACCGTCGACCTCTGTAAGGTTATCCTATTCCTTACTTTTGCACCAAATGAATATCTTATTATTATTGTAATTGTTATTATTATTATTAACATTGCAATTATTTATTTATGTATATATATATATATATATATATATATATATATATATATATATATATA
>JAHWXV010460830.1:0-13436 GCA_024586415.1 Phrixothrix hirtus
AGCAGTATTATTAAAGATAAGCCTGATTGCTAGCCTAGATCGTACCCTGTGTCGATGTAGCATTAGGGTATGCTTACGTAATCGGCACCATACCGGTCAGTGTTGAAGTATTTAGCCTACATGCTGTAAGGGCAGCCACAATCGCAGCATTACCCCAGTCATACCTAATGCTATTCTATACAGACTAGGTTCCCTATCATGAACGGGTTACTCTGCAAGCCAGCATGTAGTTGCCCGTGCCGCGACTACTAGGAAGTATATAAAATGCAGTGACACACTTGGTTACGTTGAACAGTTAATGTTCAATAATACCTTCCTAACTTAATGCGGCCGTTTGAGCTGCTTCCTCCGCCGATTAGGACCTGGTATGTTCCTAGAACAAAAATTAAATTTAGAATTTAAAATTTTTAAAAGATATTTTTAAGCTGAAAGAAGAATTAGTAGGAACCAGCATAGCAATCACATCTACGCATCATGGTGAGTAAATTTTGAAAAAATTAGGGAAACAGCATGACGCATACATGTTGAAAGCCAAAGCCAGAGTAAACTGCTTCCACGGTCCTCACCTAAACTTCGTTCCTATACCGCAATCCTTGAGAATATCATAACTTATTGTCCGAAAAAATGCTTGCTGTTGTGTAATATTGTAAAATCTACGATTATAATTTATTTGAAAGTTAAATACTACAATTTAATAATTCTATACATAGATAAATAATCCTTTGAGTGTACCTATTATAGATGTTTTAATTATAGTTATAAAAATATTGTAACATTAAATTAGACAGAATTTTATACAGGTAGAGCATAAAATTATTTGTCACTAAAAGCAAATTATTAACTAAATTAACCTGTAACGCGAATACGTTACAAGCCTCTGTTTAATCTTTCCTAGATAAAAAGCACCATAGGATTACATTTAATCTGATAAAATAAATTGTTACAAAACAGACTGGGAGTTGTTTTTAATGCTAGAGAAAGGAATTTGTATAGGAGCACTGGAAGTATATAGAATGCTAATACCATTATTTCTCTAAAAATACCTTAATATGGTTACCAAGACAAGAAATGTATGGGAATGCCTTATAAGTGGTTTTTGAGCGAACACAATTATTTTTAGTATTAGAGTTTTTGGTAAAATTAGAAGAAGGAATTTTATTAACTAAGGAAACAGGATAATTATTTTGAATTAAAATATTTTTTAAAATAAAAAAATCATCAAAAATATAATCAGAGTGTGAAATTTTAGTAATTCTACTTTTAATAATAGTAACTAGACTAATTTTAAATTTAATAGGGTAAAAGGAATAAAAATTTAGAAATCTATTAGAATTAGATTTACGGTACCATTTAAGTTTAAGAAAAAAATCAGATTTGATAACTTGTGTATCTAAAAAATTAATTACATTGTTATTTCCTTTTCCATAAGTGAATTGAAGGTTGTAAGGAAAAGGATTAGAGAGACGTAAAGTTTGTGCAATTAGATCAGAAAGCATTAAACAAATTATATCATCAACATATTGATATTTAAATAAAATTTTAAAGTAGATTTAGAAATGGCATGCTTAATAATATAATTCAGCTAATAGTAGATAGTGAAGAACTTATGTTAAAATAAAAATGTACGGAATTAAATACCTAAGGTTCAATGAGAGAAGATTTTGGAATAGACCCATTCTTGGTTAGTGATTTTTAAACCCAAATCGGTTGCAATATTAGTAAATAAAGTAAGATTAGTAAATATTAATAAATATCAGTAAATAAACTAATATTCCAACCGCTTTGTTTTTAAAAACTCATAAACATTACTCAAAAATCTTTCATTGAAGTTCTTTGTATTTAATGCTGTGTACTTTTCTTTTAACAATAAATGTAATATACAAATTTCAAGTGTACCTATGGATTCTTCACTGTCTCCTATTTTAGCTGATATTATTATGAATTATATTAATAAAGATTTCATTTCAAAATCTATTTTTAAATTCTATTTGATGTATCAATATTTTGATGATATAGTTTGTTTAGTGTTAACAGCGCACTATGATCGATTCGCAAAGTTCCTTTGAAGTGCCAATCTACTTGCTTCAACTCTCAATATTTTATTATAGATACATATTTATCCCATTTTATTTAACATCTCCTTAGCGCTGAGGGGCTCAAATTTGAAAAACAAAACTTTGTTAGAATATCTAGACCTAAATTAGAAGTGTGTGATTGTTAGAATGTAAAATCTAATAATTTCTGCCAATTGAAGAAAAAAGACATCTGAAAAGGTTTAGGTTAAATATTTCTTAATTCAAATTATGTTATGCCGGTAACATTCCGGTTGATTCACTCTAGCTTTCAATAAAGTGCAAAACTTGTCAGAATGAACTTGTGAAGCAAGTAGTTTTAACTAGAGGCTACCATAATCTAATTAAATTATATGAAACGTCTAAAAAGAACATTGCTACTAACTACCATATGTAATTAATAATTATTTGATAGCACATTCGACTGTTTAAACTGTTTTTAAAAAATATTAAATATTTTATTTTCAAAGCAAGTAACACGTGTAAACCGTCTGTTACTTTTATAAAATGTACGATTTATTTTCATAAAAGTAATTAAAATCATATATTTAAAATATTATCAATACGCACAACTTTGTTATTTTAGTAATTCTTATGACAAAAGAACAAAGAGAAGTGTTATAGATTTAAATAAGCGACTACTATTGCCGATGACGGCAAATTACCCAGTTTGATTTACATAAAAATTCCCATTCACTCTCATTCATAGTGCTACTGGGAGGTACAACTTATTGTAATATTTCCCGGGGCAAATTTTATAGCACAAATCAAATGCGTTTTGTTTGCGTTTAGAGTCACACTAAAAATGTTAGCTGGCTGGTCATAAACAAAAACTATCGACAAGTTCGAATATGGTTTATCAAATAATGGTGTATATTCGAACCTAAATTGGAAAATTGGAGTAAAGTGCAGTAATTAGGTTGAATTTTATAATACTTTTTGTGAAGAAAAGTGAGTAACTCAAAATCATAGTACCGCGGTGTCATAAAATTTGTGTCAATTAAGGACTATTAGCCAAAAACAAGTTTATGATAGAGTGCTTTTGGTGCAATGAAATTATGCGGTATCATGAAAGTACGGACATTGAGCTAGACGACATACATTTCATTATTAAGGACGCCGTAAAAATTGGAAACGTTCACCATGTTTACACTAATTCAGTCAGCTTCGATAATTTATATTACTATGCAACCACATGAGTGATAAGTAATAAAAACTTAAAGCCTACGTTTGTAGAATTAACGGGAATTAAAATTAAAACAAACAGAAAGTAAAAAAATAATCTTCAAAAAGTAGAAAATAATCGATCACGAATGATATATAAACAAAACAATTATGAAATGATCAGTGGGGCCAATTTAAAAAGTAAAATTTGAATGAATATTACTATAACTACTGCAAAAAGCAAATAGGCGTTATAAATAAAACGTATTTTGATGGTGATTATTGTAATTTAACAACGATAATACTAAAATTAAATAGTAATATTCAATTCGATTAGGTTTGCAACTGATATCGCTAACTCTGACGTATGTCATCTGGTTCAGTGTCCATACTTTAATTATACTATCATACTGCTAAATAAAAGTAGCTATGTAATTATTGAAATCCGAGCTTGCGTAAACAAATCTAGTATAAAAATCGAATTAAAATATACAGCTAGATGTATATTTTCGTATTATAAACTCAAACATATTTCGAATAAAAATTGTTTATATATATTCTACTATATCTGACTGTAACGTCCTCGGTAGAGACTTGAACCATATTCTAGACGAAATAAGTGTAATGTAGTTCAATCTTAACCTAATATGAAAATTGAAATATTTATTTGTTAACATCTGGATGCACTTATTACGTCAAATATGGATTTTTCGTTCATTCAAAAGATTGCTTTAGCAAACTTGCATGTGCGCGACATGATAAAACCAATATATTATACGAATTCAGAATCATTGCACGTCAAGCCGTTGTATTGTCAGTTTATAATAGTAGTAATGGATTATTTTGTAAATGATCGTCATTTAATATATTATTTTATTGTATTAAACCATTTTACGTATACACAATCTGACAATTCATAGGTTTTATAATATCCCGCGTGTTTTATTAGAGAGCAGAAATTCATCTGTCGCTTATGATTACTTTAAAATTTAAGATTTAATTATAAGTAAATATAAAAGGTATGCTTGCACATATCTTTTTCTGTCTCGATATCCCAGTGAGAGGCAGGCGAGCTCTCTCTTAAGTCTGTTTCGAGCTGATATGTTACCAAAGATGTAACGGACACAATTTACACCTGGACTCCAAACCATGAAAGCGTATTATACATTTATCTTCAAGAGATTTGTCTAAGCAAACTTACACTTATTAGCTTGCAGTTACCTTATGAACAAGAAAGATGGACCTAGGTTTGGTCTTGTCTATGAAAATACTACCGATTAATCTCTGAACTATGACTTGTACCATATATTTACCGTTCCATCTAGCAGTAAGTTTACAGAAAGATCTGCTGAGAGATAACACACGATTTTCTCTTATGTATTGCAGATAAGCAACTAATATTAACAAATGATTAAAATATTATTTACGTTTATTCTGAAAATGGTAATTTCAACGCTCGTCCATCAAAATTACTAGACACTCGAAACGCTGCTTTATTCCGGATACTGTCCTCTACAACTCGCTTCAAAAAATTCTCTTAGAGAAACCGATTACTTCGGATAAAACATCATAGTCGCAAGAAACGTGGCAAATTTAATTGTTACAGCCGTTTTCGAGAAAATCGTGAAAAAACAAAATATGACGAGATGGTCACAAACTTAAATATAAAATTTTATACATCTACGCCGGTTTCTTTTCGTGATATTCTGTTCATACACATAGATCAATTTGTAAAAACCTGATTTTCGGATCGGGGGACGTTTTACCTATATTTTGTGAAGGGCAAGAGAAAGCAAAAATTACTCGTTTATAATTAATATAGCTTTAAATATTATTCTGTTTCCATGATAGACAATTAATGTGACTAAAAATTTGCTTTAAATTTAAATTCATTATTATAAATGCAACTAATTGTATTATAAACATATATATATATATATATATATATATATATATATATATATATATATTAATTTTCTAAGCTAATATAGCTACTAATAAGAATCAGAATAACAGAAAGCCTCATGTTCACTAATGCACCTGATCCCCTTGTAATAAATCCTCCATTTACCTGGCACAAATATCAGGGTAATCATAGTACTTTTACTCTTACTTGAAAGAACGGTATTTTGGTGGATTTAGACAAATAATGTACGGCAATTGATATATTCAAGTTATTCTTTAGTCAACAGTTACAAGATCATATAGTTACACAAACCAATATTTATGCTCGGCAATTGGTATCAACGAAAAACCTAACAAGGTCAAGTCGTCTTAATGAATTGCACGATACTGATGAACAAGAAATTCTACAGTTTGTTGGTATTTATACATGGATGGGTCTACAGATCTCTTATATAAAAATGAAGTCTCCAAAGTGATGGCAAGAAATCGCTTTGAAATGTTGGTAAGAATGTTGCACTTCAATGACAATACTAAGTGTCCTAAGGGAAACCGCTTATATAAAATTATTCCTATTGTAGAAATGCTAACTCGAACGTTTCAAAGCTCTTGCAAGATCGGCAAGGAAATGGTAATTAACGAAAGCATGGTACCTTGGAAGGGATGTCTTAGCTTTCGTCAATATATACCATTAAAAAGGCATAAATATGGGGTCAAAATTTTCAAAATCTTTTGTGCAAGTGGTTACACTTGTAAATTTCAAATTTATACAGGGCAAACTGAGAAACGGTCATTGGGGTTAGGTGATCCCATTGTATTAACTCTTGCAGAAGATCTACTGAGCGAAGGCTAGAATACTTCTTGATAAAAAAACCCATTTAGTTGGTACTCTTCGGAAGACCCGAAAACATTTACCAAAGGAAGTTGTTAATGCAAAATTGACAAGAAATTAGTATATTGCTGATGAAACAGAGGATAGAATTGTAGTCTCAAAGTGGAAGGATGCCAGAGATGTGTTAATATTATCAACACTCAATTCTTTAGAAATGGAACTTCGACTTGGGAGTAGCAAGAAATTAATGTTGAGAAATACAGCTATGGATAATAACAACCACTTAAAAAATCATAGCCAAGTGCCATACTTGCCTGCAACAATGGTAAATGCGGAATAGATAAATCCGATCAAATGTCTTCATATGCTCATTGCAATAGATGTGGAATAAAATGGTACCGAAAGGTATTTTTTGAACTCATTACAGGGACTTGTATTGTAAATGCAGTTATTATATACAAATTAGTTAAAAACTTGACTAATTTAACTGTCACACAGTTTAAAGACGGCATTGCTAGAAGTTTAATTTTTGAAAAAGAAAATGCCACACCAATGATAGGTGAAGACAAAAATAAACATAATTTAAATAAGAGGATAAGAATAAGGAACTCGCAGAAGAAAGTAGTGTACATTATGTTATAAAGAATTAAAAAAGCAATTTCCTAGGGAAGTAGCAAGAAAAAAATAAAAAAGGTTAGATCATACTGTGGGGGTTGCCCAGGAAAACCTACAATGTGTAGTAACTGTTATATAAAACATGTTTCTTAATATTTTTATTATTTTGTTATTTTGTATTATTATGTAGTGTTTCAAACTAATAGAGTATAATAAAGAATCTGTGTTTATTTTAAGGTAAATATTCTACTACAGCGTATTAAAAGTATACGATTTGGAGCCCTTTTATTTTATTTCACGCCAACTTTATTTAAAGTTGTTGGGCGAGGCTGTCAGTCACCTTTTTACTATACAGGTCCACCTGAAATGTGACTGACAAGGCGCTGCATGAGAATATCTAAGTCAGGCATTTTTGACAGCCATGGCCTATCAGAGAAAACAGACTTGCATGTCTTATTAACTGACATGGCTTTAACTTAAAAACAGTCAATTCGTACACGCCAGTGAGAGTTTTAAATAATAAAACAAAATGGTTTACTGATATAGTGTTGTACCAAACTGTAAAAGTACAACCATGTTTTCTTGAGGAAAGTATTTCTTAAGATGCTATTGGATGAAAAAAGACCAAATATTGGTTAAAAGCGATTCAACGTGATCATAAAGATATTTCTGCAGAGAGCAGTCTTTGTGTTTGTGAACGTCATTTTAATGTAGATGTATTAGGTACTATGAAAGTTTTCTAAACATATCGTTTGGTATATAAATCAAAAATTATCTTCGATTGTGATTATCTTGCATTCTAAAATGAAACTTTCTTTTCATTTTTGAAATCCTGTAATACAAGAATTCATTCCACTATCAAATATTCAAATAAAATACGGTACAGGTGAGAATTATGCAAAATTTTTAATTAAGCGTTTAAATAAACAGGATATATAGAAAATCTGGCCTAGTATGTATGATTACAACCATAATGTTAAATTTAAATATCTACTTACAAATTATAGTATCGTATAAATGATATATTATTAATCGTAAATTATTACTAACACTAAAGTAATAAATAATAGTGCAAAAAGGTATAACAACAGTAGATTCCATATACTTTGTAAATTCAAAGAATTTATATAATAAGCTCAAATCTACTTAAAGGGCAGTTTTTAGCTTATTATAAATGCAATATGCAGTTTTGGTCGCCAATTCAGAGATATAATCAGCTAAACATTAAACAGAAACGATATACCGACGTTTACGAAAAATCTTACATTTCCACCATTTGATTGTTTGACCTACACATATCCTATCGTAGCATCTCCAAAACTATCTTTCGGCCCTGCATTATTAAAAAATTATTTTTGTTATATATTATTTGTTGCTACCTTAAAGGGAATTTTGTATGAATAATGTTTTAAAACTGTTATTACATAACGGCAATAACTTTTTAAACGTATAAACAACTTAGCCTACAAAAGTAGTTTTATTCAATCATATTTCTTTTTATAAAATGACTCTGCAATCAAATATAACGTTATTTAGGAATAGGTATTTGTTTTAATATTCAACTACTACTGCAAAATAAACTTATTGCCCCTTAGCTCCGGAAGTAAATAAAGAACTGTTAGAAAAATATTCAGCTACCATTTGCGAATCTACATCTGGTAGATTATCAGATTGGGCTGTAAAAATCCAACGTCTGCCATTATTTGTTAATAAAACTAAATAGTGTTAAATTTAGGTGAACATAATACAAGCGACGAATTTGCTATTTCGTTATACTGTGCCATCACCAAATGGAGGTTATTACTTTTATAGAATGGCACTGCAATCAAATATAACGCTATTTAAGCATATGTATTTGTTTTAACATTCAACTACTGTTGCAAAGTAAACTAGGTTCCTTCTTATCACTTAGCTTTAATACCACACATCTCCTCGGAAGTAAATAAGCAACTGCTAGAAAAATATTCAGCCACTATTAACGAACACACCCCTGGTAGATTATCACATGGGACTCTGAACAATCCCTCGTCCACCATTATTCGTTGATAGAACAAAACACTATTAAATTTATGTGAACATAAATACAAGCGACGAATTTACTATTATGTAGAATTAAATTTAATATGTTGATCCATATCCACACAGTAGACTGACGAAGTATTTATAGTAGTAGTTTAAAAATCAAATAATTTTGCCCACAGAAATTAATTTAATTTGTTAAATTATCTACACATATGTTTCACTGATTAAGGCATTCTCAAGTAGAAATATGAAATTGCTGAAAAAAGGAATAAAATTAAATGTTACAAATTTTTTTTAAAGTCTTAGCAGCTAATTGTAGAAATAGGACATTGAATGGTTAAAAACAGCATTGATATATTGTTAAACTAATAATAATTAACAAATTAATTAAAATATAAAAGACTGTGTAATATATAAGAACGTATGAATCTTTAGTCGTCAATAAGTATTAATGTAGTATAAATAAAACTTTTATCACACTTAAACATTCACAACGAAATATAAAAATGCATTCTAGTATGTCTATAAAAATATTAAAGAATTTAAAAAACAAATATTTTACTTTTATGATAAATATATAAATGTTATAATCAATAATTAGAAAAAATTGGTCTAAAACATTAATTAGAATAAAACAAACCATTAAAATGAATAACTTAAAATTTTTTTGTTTTGTTAAAAGTGCTTTGTTTGTGAAAGCAGAGTACAAGGTACATTCAAAAAATAGTTGTATCAATGTCTTATAAAGTTTAAATTAAATGAAAGTGGAAGAAAATAACAAATTTCGAATAGATTCATAAATTGGGAAGGTTAAAAAATATAAAAATATAGAGAAGAATGAAGAGGAAATTCAAATTTAAAAGATATTATAAAACTCGGAAGGGGTTAAATTAGTTCAAGAGGTGTAATCTTTGAAGAAAAGAATTAAATTCAAAATAAAAATCTGTAACTTCATTTACACATTTATAATTGTTGGAGTTTTTGTGTCTATAAATTTCATAAAATTCTAGGAGGTTTAAAAATGACTCTTTGCTGCGAGATGTAAGATGTCAAGGTTATCTTTTGGAATAAACTAAAGTTTGGTTGATACAATATGTTGAGCATATGCCGAGTTTTGAACTTTATAGTTGGAGATGTTTCTTTTATGTTAAGTAAAGCGTATTCTAAAATGCATCCTTGTTTGTCCTATGTAGTCCGTACCACAAGTACCACAATTTAATTTATATATACCGGATTTGTCAAGTTTGTAAAAGCGGTTTTTATTATTAATCAAAGTTTTTGGAATATTTGATGATTTGAACGATATTTTAAATTATATTTATGTAATATATTGGCTACTTTTTGAGTGAAAGTTCCAAAGTACGGTGAAGTAATATATTGAAAATTTGTAATGCTTGTTTTTTCAATAGGTAACGAAGAGGTGGGAAGACATAGTTGATTTGTTATTCGGCGGTAGAGAGAATTAATTATGTTTTGAAAAATGATACCTAACTCCTTGTTGAAATCATCTTTATCCATGGGAATTTTTAATAATCTATAAAAATAAGATCTGAAGGTAGCAATGTTTTGTGAAAATGGATGATTGCTTCTATAGTGAATGACTGTATCTATAGTAGTAGGTTTTCTAAATATTTTAAATTTTAATTTATTGTCAGAGTTTTGAACAGTAACATATAAGAAATTGATTTTATTTTCGGTTTCAAGTTCATAGGTAAATTCAATTTTGGGATGTTTACGATTTATCCATTCAAGTAAGTTAAGTAATTCAATTTCACTACCGTCAAAAATTAAGAAAATGTCGTTCACGTACCTCTTCCAAAGTATAATTTTGTATCTAAATGGATTGTTATTAAATATAAATTCGGTTTCAAAATTATTCATAAAAATTTCTGCAAGCAAAGGAGATAGACTTGTTCCCGTTATTTTGCATGACTATTTTTTGATCGAATAAAAAGAAATTCTGTTGTAAAGCGGTGTCTAATAATTTTAAAATTGAATTGCATTGTATGTGATATAAATCAGTATTATTTAAGTGGTCAGTTACTATTCTTTTGCAGCCGTCTGGGGGTATCCTGGGAAAGAGGTTGATGACAACAAATGAAGCTTATAAAGGTGATCTTTTAATTCAAAGTTGGAAAGTGCTTTGGTAAATTCAACGGAATTTTTGACAGAACAATCATTATTAAGTTTTATGTGAGTTGTTAATAATTTATTTAATTGAATAGTTAATTTTGATACTGGAGAATTTGCGAATGAACGTATAGGTCTAATAGGGATATTTATTTTGCGCATTTTTGGCAATGAGTAAAGGCGTTGTAAAGAGGAATTCATTACTTGAATATGTTTCATCGTTAAATCAAAGCTTTCTAATAACTCTTTTTCTTCTTTAATTATTTTATTAAAATATGTAATGAATTTTGGTATAGGATTGTAATTAATAATTTTGAAATCGTTGTTGTTTAAGAATGTTGTTTTATTAATGTAATCAGTTCTATTTAAAATTACTAAGGCTCCACTTTTGTCAGATTTTGAAAAAACAAGGTCATTATTGTCAAGTTTCTTTGTAATTAAACTTTTTAGAAGTTTATCATTAAATTTACCTGTGTTATTTAAATTAGTAGGTTTCCAATTGTTATAATGTTTTTGTAGATCTGCTCTCACAAGGACTACTTTTTCGTCATACTGTATACTAGATTCAACTTTGATAATAGATTCTACACAGTAAGAAATACAGAGTAAATTTTTAACTCTAAATAACACTAAAAACAGTCTGTACAGGTCCAACCAATTTAGTGTTAAATATTAACACGGCTGAATTATAACATTCGAGAGTTGTTCTTACAAATGCCAATTGTACTTTTCCCTATTTATAAAATAAATATAGCAACACTAAATAGAGTAGACTTTACACTAATTTTGTAATTGGTTACTCTATTTAGAAAGAACTTATCCTCTACAGGAAGTATATTCTAATAATTTAGAGTTAGTGTTTTGTTAATTTTAGAGTATATCTACTAAATTTAGAAAATATTTACTCCAAATCGAGTAATTTTATACTCTATTATGTGTTCACTTTACATCTCTATAGAGGTATTTTTATATTAATAATATTTATTTATACTATATTATTTTCTCATGTCCAAAAGTGCTTAGAAAAGATAATGAAGATTAGGATAATTGATTATAATTAGAATTACCCAGAAAAATAACATTATCTGCCGTTTATTTAGTAGAAAATACGTAATTCCCTCTGAATTCTCTTAGATAGACTTTATATAATTCTCATCATCTTTTCGTGATAATTTGGGACTGGAAAATAAATCTATTATGCTTGCTATGTAAAGTTTTTAACACAAAAAAATACTCCAACAATAAACTTTAAGTAGTAATTTTTATTTATTTTATTGCGATAATATATTACATACCTACATATGTTTAAAAAGTGATAAAACTACTTACAAAAAACCATCTAAATATTGTTTTTATAAATGATAAACTATGGTTTACAAAAACATAACCTAAATATTAAACAACTGGAAACTATAAGCTGTACAAAGAAACTATCTGTGTAATTATTAAAAAGATTTAAAATTAAATGCTATTTATATAGAACACTCTGATGAAAGTACTTAGGCTAAACAGAAACCATTAGCATTTAAATAATTATCTATCAAATCTTTTATTGAGGAACAATGGTTAAAAAACGAATCTATGTTTTGGTACAACATAAAAATATGAACCCAAAATTGTTTGATGTAAACTGTAAGGTTCTTTGTATTGTAATAGCTTTAAATCTGCTACGTTATGTTCATTTTCAGTTGGTAGCAATTTATAAGCATGTAACTGCTTATTAAATTCAAGGGTAATACATTTTTCTGTTATAAAAAGAGGATGATCAACAACTATTAATATTTCTATAATTTTTTCAAATAGGGGTAATATATTGGTAACTTGGTAACCTGAACCTATTACAAAACTTGCCACGGATTCCAGCTCAGTAGCGAAGCGGTAGAGTAGGGGGGTATGGTGTAACCGATTTTGGTAAAAAGTTGCCAAAGAAAATACTTCTCGGTGTATCTCCTCTTGGTTTGGATTAAGTCGAAGTCAGCTTAAGGTAAAATCAAAGTAAAGTAAAGAACAAATAGGGCGCCAGTCGTTCACTTTAAAAGTCACAAGGAACACCTGAACGACAAGGTGTCCTCTTATGATCAATTTATTTACAACAGGAACTCAGCGTCTGGAACAGCAGACCTAAGAAAACCTAAAGAAAAGTAAATTAGGAAAAAAAGGAGGTTCTGTGAAAATACAACAAGATATCTTAACAACTAATTAAGTATTTATTCAAGTACCCAGAATATTATTCACACATTGCATAACCTAATATCAACAAATAAAAAACAAAGTAAATAATGATAGCAAATTTATGTCCTGGTTAGGGACGCATTGGCAATCAAAAGGATATCTGACATGCTTTTTATAGATCAAAGCTAACCTAGAATCATTGAATTTGCACTGCCAGTTGTAATAACACTAATTATAAATCCTAGTAAAGGATAGAATTGACTATCAAATAGGATAAGTGAAATGCTTTTTATAGATCAAAGCTAACATAGAATTATTCGACGGTAGCTCGTATATAGCGAGTACAGTACAACATTAACCCAATTCTAAATAGTTTAGCATCGGAATATAAATTAGGTAGAATAGAACAATCTATCAAATGACATACAAAGATAAGATACGTTAACATAAAAGTAAATTTAAAGAGCTAAAAGTGTTAAATGTTTATCAAAGGAGTAATTATAATAACAGCGTCAATTTAATTTACA
>JAHWXV010460854.1:0-13369 GCA_024586415.1 Phrixothrix hirtus
AGGTGTTTTATTCCAAGAAAAGGAATCAACTACAAAGGTTGTCGTAAATAGCGAAACGGAACCAATACGTGCGTCTTCCACCAATAACTAATACACAATGCCCTTCAGTACGCGGAGGGATCAGATAACACTCCTCGCGAATGCAAACAAATAAAGACGGAGTTAGGCAACCCAAAGCGGTGCTGACAATTAACGGCGCGAAAATAGACAAAAATAGACGCAACTTGTAAAATCGGTTGGTCTTGAAAAAAAGGCCGTTACAAGTTTTACTTTTTGCAATGTATTCAGAAGATTGATACAGTTGCTCTTTAGTATAGAATGTGCGGATGCAAATCCGCTGCAAGTGTTTTTCACCGAAACTGTTTTTTGTCCTTTGCTATAAATAATAACTCTTTGCTCATTTAGCTTAAAGGGAAGCCTTTGTTATAGTATAGCGTTGGATAATGCTTTAAAATCTTCGTAAACTTGTAGAATTGTCAGCAATTGTCGCAATAACCCTGTGGACTTAAAATTTTTTCTGTTTTCCAAATTACTTTTTCAGAACGGCTAAAAGTACGATCAGGTGGCATAAAGCTATGTCCTCTTATTGCAAATATGTAATGAACCACTTGGAAGATACTACTTTGTACGTAAGATAGCAGCATAAAAATTACGGCAGAATTCTTATTTTGTCCAGGGCAAGAGTCAGAAAAGTGCTTTAAAGTGCGTGGCCTTTGTGTAGGATCTAATTCAAGATACTGTTCTTCTAACGTTTTAAGAAAGTTAAATAATGGAAAGCATACTTCATTAGATCCTCTACCACTTTCATTTTCAGTCCAGGTGTATGCAAAGGTATTTCCTTTATTTTGATTTTTATCACAAATTACGAAAGTAAGATTACACAACCACAACTGCCTTAAATAATATACGTCAGAATTAATTAGCTTTGGTAATGGCTGATTCTGCTGCATATCAAAATATACCTTCACAACACCTTCAAGTCCAATATTGCCTAGAACTTCTTTGCACGTAATTTCTGTAGTTTCAGCTCTATTACAATTTGTTTTTTACTTCCATATTGATTGATACTTTAGATATTTCGACTTTCTTTAAGAAAAAGAATAAGAGCGCACACACATTCGACCGTGGATTACCGAAACCTAGATTGAATTTTGTCACAAATATTCAATAATATTTGCTAAATGATGTTATTGGACCATTCATTGTATTTCTAATGTCACATCACATATTATACAACTTTTTTACTGAAAGTTCTGGTGGTAAATAACCACGAATACTTTTGTTTCGGCTGTAATGACTACTTCTAGATTTTAGACTTTTAATGTGATGTATGATTGAATCGGTTATTTCAACGCCTTTTCGTGACGCCCTAGAGCCACCCCTTCTCTCTGGTATGCAAATACCTTCTTTTAAGGAATAGGCTACAATCGATTTCAGTCTAAACATTGATATTTGCGTAATCGACTGAAAAGCAGTAGCACATACACGTATTGTACCGTCATCAGTCTTTCGTATAAAGTAATCATTACGTTGTCGTTGTTTAGGCTGATCAATCCTAGGGCGTTGCCGTTTTGGAATCTGCGGATGGATGAATTTGATAAGAAAATTATTTTGAGCTGCAGCAGTTTTGAAGAATTCTAGAATAAATAAGAAACAGGCATAAACAATATTAGGAACCAAAATCCATTATTTTAAAAGCAATTATTAAATATCTTTGGCTTATGATTAAATAAATTAAAAGATCATAAATAATAAAGTAATAAAATTAAAAGATCATTTTATTTATTCCTATCTATATTACTTATTACAAATGCCATTTCGGCACATTATTATAAAATTATATATTGTCATTATTTTTCTAATTTGTTAATTCGAGTGCAGTAATAAAACTTCTACTATTTCTTTGAAAAATTGATTTATCTCTTTAATCATAAACCAAAGATTAACTTTTACACAATCATGAAAGTTGAACAAAATTTATTTTTTTCGGTAATTACAATAAAACAGTATATAGAAACTAACCTTGACTTTGAGTTTTCTTTATGGGTGAACGGAACCCCAAGATATTACATCTCATATCTTCATCCAAGTTAGATCCTTTTTGTAGAGTGTTACATGGGTGTTACCCCAGTACATAAAAAAAAATAAAATATCCATAAGACACTCGCGACCGCATCCCCTCCACCATCCATCTCTATCTAAGTCTAGGGGCTACACTACCGTGGTATAAGCGAGACTTAATATTGTCCGAGGAGAGTCCCAATTATACCGGCGTCACTTGTATCTCATTACGACACTAAGTTCGCAGCCCGCACACTTATCACTAGTTTGTCTGTTAACTAAATATTAAACCTAATAATAAAATTTGTCAACACCAATTCGCTGGTGAAAGATAATTAGTATAGTATGGAACTAATGCTAAACACTAAAACTAAGTACATAAATGTTTAATAGGTCAAGAGTCATTGTCAAACACTAGAGGGACAATCAAGTTGACAGTTCGTACTGGACACTAATAATTGTCTACGCTAGCTCGATGGCTAACCAAATGCTGCTATGCAATAGAGTTGATAGTTGTTCACACACAACGCGCACTAGCCGGATATCTCCACTATTGTTGCCGCAACAATCGCCTACTTCAAGAACGCGATAATTAAAACTAAACTGCTGTTCATTTCGGATCGTAGGACCACTGCTCCGCGCACTATATTTATACGGCGGCACAATGATTTGAGATTAAATTAAAGACGATCTTCCCCCGAAGTATAAACTAATGTAGCAGGAACAACTATGTATCTCGGAGCCCATAGTTACTTAACTTCGGATTTCGAATAAAGGTTCACGCGCACAATGTTAGCTACTCCGTTAGTAGGGAATGATTGCGTAATTGTTAAATGAATTGTCCGGTACTTACTTTGCGCAGAGTAGGCCGATGTTGGACACGATCACTGCTGGATACTTGGCTGTAGTCCTGCGGCTGACGCACTGTAGAGGCACTGGAGATGCACTGTGGACGCACTGAAAATGCACTGGAGATGCACTGAAGATGCATTGGAGATGCACTGGAACAATCGTTGGGAGCAGCCGGAGTCACACTGGATCACTAGGCACTAGAAGGTCTAGAAGTTCTCTCGAGGATCTAGTAGGTGAGTCGGAGTTCCAAGGCGATTGAAGCATAACTAATTTACGGGACGTAAACACGTCCCTCCTTATATACTAATTTCGAGGTAGTTTGTAAGAGGGGATACAATGCTAGCATGGGCGTAAACTTGTTTGGAGCCCTATGCAATATAGAATGTTACTTGGGGGGGAGGGTTACTCCTTGAACTTCGCACAAGCAATATGCGGCCACGTCCCCTCTGCCTCGTTCTTGCAGGTCTCTGGTTGCTTGTGGCTACAGTCAACTAATTCTTTATAAGAGGGGAGCTAGACTGTAGTTTGCGCACTCCTTATGTCTACTATGTATACTCCTATGCTAATTTGACTAATACCCTAACTGAATTCACTAAATGGCAATTAATGTTTGATTTTTAAGTTAACTAGCACGATAACTAAGATCAAATATCTAGTGTGAGTAAAGTAACAAAAAGGATGATAATCTTTGAGTCTAAGTTAACTAGCAAGATAACTGAGATCAAATGTCTAGCGCAAGTTTAAATAACTAAAATTATAACTAAGGCTTGACTCCAAGTTAATTGGCATGATAACGAGGATCAAATGTCTAGCACAAGTTAAAAAATGTTTGAAAACGAAGTAAAATACAATTGCTGCGTTGGGGCGCCGGGCGTCGGGACGCTAGGTGGCGGCGGTAGGTCGTTGACGGCTGGAGCGACACTAGTTGTCTGACGGTGAGTTACAGTCGGGCAGCGGGAAGCTCCTCGACGAAGAATCTCGGGAGATGTTCTTGAGGGCATTTTGCTGATACCGTAGACTCAACTCTGCGGTTACTTGGTTTCAATCTGCCTACTCCAAGCACCTAGTAGTCACACCAACTACTGAATACTTCCTGGTTTTGGTGCCCTTTGTATACTTCTGGGTAGGAGAAAGTGGCGTAATGCTGGTCTGCTATTGGTAATTTAGAAATACCAATGGAAATTGGTCTTTCTGATTGTCATATGTTTTACATATGCAATATAGAGTGTTATCGTGATGCTGTGTCCTCCGGTGGAGACGCGGAGGAATACGCGTTCGCGATGGTCGGCGCCCACGATCACGTCACCCCGATAGCACGTTCGGTGGAAACCGCACTTTCCACCTTATTGCTATCGACGCGGATAGTAATGTTCTTAACTTAAGATTATTAATTGTAAATGGAAGTTAATAAGCAAAGTTCAATTATTGAACGTGCCTGGTTCTCTAATCGTTGAGTACGAAGTCCAGCGCGTGTTGGCAATAAAGTGCCGTAGGTAAAGGAATAAAAAAAATGAAACTCGTAGGGTAATTTTTATTTTTATATGAATTCCCTCAGAGCTCTTTGATGAGAGCGTTCCCTGTGAGTGCATGCGGTGGTGTAGACGTCTAGGTGCCTTGATGCTTGCCTGAAAGAGAACAAGACAAGTGAGCGTGGCACTGTATCGGAGGTTGCTTTCCTTGTACTGCTGATAGCTGCTTATAATTAATATAGGTCGAATGATTGCAAGTCTTTGATTAAAATAAACGGAATTTAATTATAACGAAAATAAATAAAATAAATATTCAAAATTAATATATATAGTGTAGATTAATATATACACTTTATGATGACCGACTCGTGGTACTGTCCAGCCGAGTTAGAACGACGCCGACTACGTTATCCAAACGCCGCCACCTCCGCCGCCTCCAGGGGTGCGATTCCCAAGCACCAAATGGGATCAACTGCAGCAGTAACCGCTTTTGCTACGCCCGTTCAAGCAACCGCTATTGAAGCTATGACTGCAAAAATCAACGAACTCTTCGCCGAAATCTAGCAGCTGCGTGAAGAAAACCGGTTGCTGCGCGAAAACCCGGGTACTTCCTTTAACTCTACGTCGCCAGTTCCGGAAGCCAACGTACGCTCCCTCCTCACCAGGATGGAATACTTCTCCGACGAGGAAGAAAGCGCTACAGCTCCAGCTCCCGATAACTTCGAGCAAGTTAAAGGGAGAAAGCGAAAATCACACAGGCCGAAGACGGAAGCGTGCGGCCCGGCAACTAAGATGCCGATGCAAAATCGCTTCGAAGCGCTCAGCGATGTTGAAGCTGGCCCAGAAATCCAAGTAGCGCAAGAAGACATCACAGCAAAGAAGGCGGCAACCACCACCAACGCCACAAGAGGAAGGGAGCGTACGCCAATGTCTCTCAACTACGTGGAAGTAGGGAAGAATGAACTAAGGAAGAAGGTCTTCCAGGTGACTACAATCCTCCACCTTTCCATCACGGTGGAAGTACCGCGGAAGAAAAGGGGCACAATACAGTGCCACACATGCCAGTTATTCGGCCATACACAGTGGTGCTGCAGAGCGGATCCGCGGTGAGTTAAGTGCGGCGAGGAACACGCAACAAGGGATTGTGTAAAAGAACGTGAAACTCCGACAAAGTGCGCTAATTGCCAACAAGCGCACACGGCAAATTATAAGGGCTGACCGCGATTCCAGCGGCTGAGAAAACAAACCAACGTAAGTGCTCCGATCAATGCAACAATAAACAAAAACATATGATGAGCGCAAGCATTGAAATCGCGCAGTGAAAGTGCCAACCAGCAACGGCAGACAGAAAGTGCATCGGTCGACAACGCCTCCTTTGCATTTACCGAGACAAATATCACGGCGGCGGTCAACATCATGGTTGAGGCGACGCGCGGGGCAGCATCCTTCTCTGAAGGAATGCCTGCCGCAGTTTGTGTGCTCCCGCCACAAAATAGACAAACAAAGACTGCCTCCTAATTGAAAGGAAATCCGTGTAAGCGGAATACATAGAATTGTCTTATATCAAGAACCAAAAATGCAAAGGAGGATAAAAGATGAAAAATCTAGGCACTCCATATCATTAAAAATATTGCTATTGCTTATTTCTTCTGTGTTTACTTTCGGAAGATTTGAATTAATGCAGATAAGACCTGCATTAATTTCGCAATCCCTTCTGCAAAGGTTGTGCAGTCTTTGGTGGCTTCTACTATAACCTGGCCTCTTTCTAGGAGCTTTTCGAAGTTGAAGCCATCGGTAGTGGTATTTTGAGGTTGTGCTTGCTCTGGCTATCCTGCTGCAGAGGTAGGCGTGGCGGTTGCAGCTTGCGCATATGACATACCTGTCCTCGTGTATCTTGATATGGGGCGGTTCGGACACCCCTTGTAGCTGGCTGTGTGAGCCCCCTCGCAGTTCGCACACTTTGATTGTTCTTCTGTGGGCTTCTCGCACCCACTCGTGTCGTGCTCGCCCCCGTACCTGGGCGCCGCGCTGCATCGTCTTTGTATATGGCCATTTTGCTGGCACCTGTGGCACTGTATGACAGTCCTGGATCTGCGCGGTGACTCGACTGTCACGCACAAACCTATGACTACCTTGATGTTGTAAGTGGCTTTTCCTGCCGCTGACTTCTCTGCCTCCAGGTGGTAGAGAGGCATCAGGATCTTCTCAACACTCCTATGCATCCTCTGAACAGATGCAACAGGGATAGCTTGCCTGAATAGGTCGGCCTTGATATTGTCGGGGCTGAATTCCACCGAGAGGCAACGAATGACCACCCAGAGTGGCTTCTCCTTATTGAAGAGGTAGGTGTGGTATGGTATGTTCCTACCCTTCAGGTACTTTGCGACCTTCAAGTGGTCGCCTGCGGTGCAAAGGAATACCTTAATTCTTTGCCTTCTCGACCTTCACCTCCATACGGCGAAAGTCTTCGGAGACTTCTGTCCATTTTGATTTGTCTCTCAAAGATATAAGAGGCACCTGCTCTCTCTTCCTGTGAGACTTGGTTTGGCGGCGATGTCGATGTTGTTGCCGATTTTTCGGTCGTTTCGATGTTAGCCAACGGACCGAACTTGTTGGAAGTAGCCACAATCACTTTGGCCGCAGGTCCTGAGGTGGATTGACTGAGGGACTTCCCCTTCTGGTAGGAGAAGCCATCATCTTTTGTGGCCATGGTTGTACCATGGCTAGCCTCGTCTTCTTCTGAGGATGAGTAGCCGAGAGTGTCGGTTCTTGCTGCGCTGATGTGACATCTTACTTTAATAACGTCCTTGCGTAGTTTAGACCCTCTGTGATGTCTTCTTTTAAGAGGTTTAGGCGCACTTGCAGGATGTTGCGAGGTACTACAGGACTGACTGCTAAATCGTCGAGGTCTTTTGCTGAAGCAGACGACTTGCGCAGACTAACCCGTATGGCTATGACGGACTTCTGATCACTTGTTAGTAAACTCAACATTTCGAGATTGCCACTATCAAACACGCAAACGAAATTTACGCACTATCAAATGCCACTAGCGGAGTTGGATACTGCAACCGACCCTCCGCAGCAAGCTGAAGGGGCCTAAGTTACAATATTACTAGAGTACAAGGAGCCAACAACAAATACGTCCGCGCTCATTGAAAGCTCGGCGCACTCCTATAGAAACTATTCTTGTATATCTTCCTGATTTAACTCATTCACTTTACATAACTTTATGCTAATATGTTTGCACAAAATTTTCGGTATTTTTCCTAAAGGATTATTGCATTTTTCAGATGTAATAGTTTTTTTTACAACCACTTTTATTTTTCTGTTTCCGTCTTCCCCTTAAAGAAGGAAATACACTTATATTGTATTCTTCGGACATGTTTTTTCAAAACAAAGTAAATTACTAAAATCTACCACACTTAAATACTTGCGAAACTACTTTGCAAATTTCTAGGTTATGAATATTACTTCTATCAGCTGTTATTTCGTAAATGCGCATACTCAATGGACTTGAGAATTCCTTTGGAATAAAATTCCCTATGAACTGAACTTGGTTTTGGATGGAGTACCGAAAATTGAACCGTATTCGAGCAAAAGCTGGATACATTTTGAAGAATATTATTTAAGGTAACATTAGAACCTATTTTTAGCTACACATTTTCATCCTTAACTCCATTTTTAAATATTTGGACTTAGTCATTTTTGGAAAAATACTCTTCAATTGATTCAGTAACACAAACATATTTTGGAACAATAGTAAAAGTATTCTATATGCGCAACATTAACAGCATGACACAAATCACACTCTGGCAAGGAAATCTAGAATAACGCTTGCAATTGGTTTTTGTTCTTTCAATGTAAACCCTATCCTTTACATAACCCGAGACGAAGAAGAAATCTAATAGGATTAGATGTAAACTTCTTGCAGGTCATGGGATTGTTTCATTTCTACCAATCTGCCGCTCTGGAAATCGACGATTTAACTTGTCCTGCACACAATTCGTAAAGTGGGCCGGCGCTCCATCTCGTTGAAAGTTGATCTGAAGCCTAGCATATTCCATCTCCAGTTGATCTGTTGCAATCATAATGCATCACTATGCAGATGCCAATTTATTTTTTACTTATCAATTTTATTTAAATTAATACAACGTTGTATGTACAAAATGTAATTGATTGTTAATTTACCTAAAAATAGTTTCGTTCAGTTTTCCGTATTCTTTAAATGTTTAAGGTCGTTTAAAATGTAATTTGTATTTTTAGAATGTATATACATATGTGCAGACAAGATAAAGATAAGAATTTTCTACAACAAGGTCGAGGAATGAGAAATAGGTTGCCATACTGAATGGTCCCATTTCGTTTTATCAGAAAAGTCATTTTAATAGTAATATAATAAATTACCAGACTTTTTTTTTGCAACCTGAAAAGTGTAAAATAGGTTGCCGTGCTAAATTGTCTCGTTTAATTTTGCTATTTGAAGTTTATTAAAGAGTAATTACTTAATTACAAGAATTTTTGCAACAATTACGTGTGTATTTAGTTTGTGTAATATTTAGACAAATTTAACGTATCGTAAATTGTATTTGCAGTAAATTGCGGATGTACAACATAGAAGATAAATAGAAAACATGATGAGTGTGTCACGTGAGTTTACGAAACCTTCGTCTTCGTTCCGATAATTAGAATTAATCTAATCAATCCTATCCATTTCGTAGAATTCAAATGTCCTAAAGTTGATAAGTTTAATCGTTAAAACACTAATCAATTAAGTTAAATCTTTCGTTAAACATTATTTTTATTTTGGAAGATATATGCAACTAAATTTATACAGCAAATCTAATTACGATTATTTCAATATTATTTTTCTCGAAGTAAAATGATAAATTTCGCCGAACATGTTAAGTAAATCCAAGGGCAGCGATTAAAGCTTTGTCAGTGGTGAAGAAAGTAACACCATCAACCAGTTACTGCGCATTGAAATGTCCTGTCCGCTTTGGAGTAAGCTATTTTCTTCCGATGGCTTACATAGTCGCCAGTTCAATTAAGATGTTGTCAAAGTCCTCATCTGGATAGTTTCCCTACGTTTTGTGATAATTCTACGAACAAAAAATACTCATATATGAACATTCTGCCTTATAACTATAAATTAAAATCATAATTGTATTTTACACACGTAGCCTTTTGTCTTAGCCTACGTTATCGCCTGATTTTCTCTTTACGTAAACGGACTCAACTTCATGTAAATGCACAAAACTCTTTAAGTTTTATTATAGATCTGTGTATAAGTGTTATGCCACGTCTCTTATTCATAAATGATGAATTTAATATGTTGGAATTGAAGTTCAAATTCGAAGAATCCTTCTATTTCAGTAGAGCTATCTCTTCCAAGCTATATGTTTTTTATTTTAAAATTTAGAATTATTTGTTACCGCATTTCAGTTAATTGACTTTACACGCCAGGTCTACAAGAAATTTTCTGTTTAAACGACGTGTTGGCGCTCAACATTTTTATAATTAAACTCATCCTCACCCAAATACCAAAGCTAGTATATACGAGGTCTCATCATGTAATTTCATATTTTTCTAGATGTGTACACATTGTGAACAGCTCCATTTGACGGAAGAGAAAATTATGTACAGCTACACAGATGCACTGGTATACTGTGGAGTTTATATTAGTTTCAACAAACTACAGCAATCATTGACCTTAGATAAATCTAGAACGTGTTCATATATGACATTTGGATTTTGAAAACCCCAAATTCTGGAATTGTGCCGATGTATACTACCACTGACATGAAATGTTGCCTGATTAGGGAATAGAATATTTTCCAGAAATCCTGTTTCGTTGTCAAATCTTTCTAGCATGTTTACAACACATTAGGTCCAATGCCCCTTTTTTGTGGCTTTATTCCATGCAAAACGTGAATTTTATAGGCATTTAACTGCAATGTCTCCCACATGATGTTATACACAGTCGAATTTAGAAGGTTTAATTGTTGACTACAGTGTGGAATAGACTTTTGGCGCTCAGAACACAGGACCGTCAAATTCTTTCCACATCGTCTTTTGATGCTCTACTTCCTGCTGATTTCTATTTCTGCACGCTATCGGTCTCCTTGAATTGTTTGTATCATCGCCGAATCTCAGTTGTGATATCGCCTAAATTGTCATTATACCAAAAGTTTGAATTTGGCTCCGCCAACAATAAGACACACGAAGCTATTTCTTCTACGACATACATCACAGAACAACACAACAATACTTCTACATTTATTTCAAAATATAACAAGAAAATGACAGTTATCGCAAAAGTAACCATGGCATAAAATAAAAAAGAATGAACGCGCAATCTTTTTGAGTTACTAGATCAAATTAAAATCCCTTTCAATCCATTTCGCACAAAATATATTTCACAATAATTCCATGAAAGCGCATCATTAATTCTTGAAAACTCTGTAAATTGGATTTTAGTCAAACAAAAATAGAAAGGTGACTCTTCAGAAAATTCATCATATAAACTACATTACATCGAAGATAATAACATTTTTAGTGCCAATTTTAATAAGGATACCAAAGAACCAAATACCATTTGTAGGTATTGGCAAATAATCACAGGGGACGGTTATTTCAACTTTGACCTTGACTGCAGATTGATGGTTTTTCTTATTGAAAATCTCATAAGCTACATTACTGCCGCCTTAGTGTTGACATTTTTCTGCTCCTGTCTCTCCATATTTATTCTACATAGTTTTGTTCATTTCAAAATTTATTGATCTTACAATTTTGAATCTTCCTCATATCATTGGAGATTCATACAGTGCTCCCATGGTGTTTGATTAATTTATCTCTTAAACTGAATGTAAGATTTATTATTTTGTATTTGCCTTCATTTAAGAACAAATTTATCCATAACCAAATTTGGCAGTTCCTCTATGTGCTAATTGCACATTGCTTTTAAATACTTTTTCGTTTGCTGTGGGTAACTCAAGTACTTCACAGATATTATCTTAATCAAACTCTATGGTTTTTTTATAGGTTTTCAATCAGCTGTGATGCTACAATTAAATTTTATGATTAGATCTATTGAAATGTATACCCTTATTCTAATTACTTTAACACGTTAATTCTACATAATAAGTAATATTTATAATGAATTGCGTATACTATATAACAGGACAAACATGTTTTGCGGCCCTAAGGGTGCAGATTGTATTATTTCCTGAACTTGCGATGTTGCGTTGGCAAGCACACGGTGGAGAAGGGGGGTTCAATGTTGGATATTAGCTAAGTTCAAGAACGTCATGGTGTTGGCAGAGGGAAAAAGTCGTATTTAAAGGACGCCATTTTGTTAGGCTTACAGGGAAGAAAAGGAAGAACGAAGATTTCAATTTCCTTAAGCCATAATAGTGAGAAAACCGCGAAGTACTTACTAGATGGATGGTGACCAGCACGCCACTGGGTATATCCTTCGATCAGGTTAATCGTAGACTCATAGTTTGTTGCACTTACTTTAACTTATTCCTAATAAATATCTGAAAGAAAGATTGGTTACTTATAAAGTAAGAAATAATAAGAATTGAATTCGGTATGTCAATATAATAAAATACATTGTAATGCGAAAGGTACAATTCGTTAAACGTAAATTCAGTGGTTTAGATGTATACGTATCTAATGGTAAAAACAAAACATAATTTCAACTATGACTAAATTAGGGGACCCTGGGTTTCTAATGTTTACACTTACTCTAAATTGAACAATAAACTCGGCCTCTAAATGGTGGCCTTTACTTGTCTAAATAATTGAACTTAATAAAACTCGGTATACTATTTACAAAAATTATTTAAAATCTCCATTTTCAACTTGATCGATATACTAGTCCCAGCGGGGTTTATGAAAGGAGGTTGTTGTCGAATCCTAAGATCCTAAAGATAGACTTCGAGGATTACTTGATAATAAAGTCAAAGTAGAAGGAAGGAACTTACATATGGTCCAAGGATTTTGAAACTCCCAGAAGAAGTAGGGAACAGTGTCACTTCCAGTTCTATATTATCTTGTACTTTGTACAGTTCAATCCGAAACCCTTGTGCCGGTAAACGAACGTGGAAAGACGATAGTCGACCCAATTTCAATCCTCCGCTGAGCGTCAATATGCCGAATTTGCCAAAAATTCGGACACTCGCGAAACTTCAACTTGGGTAGCTCTTTGGTTGGTGAAATTTACATTGAACTAGGACACCGCCCGGAAGCGTTCTCTTAAGGTCTAGCTTTGACTCACTACTCAGAAGCACTCCTTTCGGAACGCGGGAATTGTTCCTAACTATTTTTAGAAATACCGGCGTCTCGAAGGTTATGCATGTCTACACTTTTGCTAATGTAGTGGTGTTTTAAAATACCCTGTTACATTATATTCTATGGAAGTTTCAATTAATTTTTGTTGTAACACAAGAAAAAATGTAAACCGTTATTTTAACTTGAATTAATCATAGTTTAAAATATTTAATTTTATGTTATTATTATTACAATAACGCCGAGATATTTTCAAATATGCTCGCAATTATCAGTATATATTATGATATACAGGGTTTCTCTAAATAATTTACTATTATGCTTTATCACCGTTAATTTCCGATTTGAATTACCCGAAATGGTGATAAATACTATTGTCCGCTAGCTCAGATACGGTCGGCAGAGTAGGGGTGGGTGGTTGGATGCTATTGTTTCCCTGTCTTACGCTACACTTACCTTACTAGGAAAGCTCATTGAAATAGAAAGAAAAAAATGACGATTAAGTTCAGAAGGGCGCCATACTCTCGTAGGGTCGTTTGTAATAACGGCCTACGTGAAACCGGAACACTGACTATCGTGATTGTGCTGGGGAGACACTAAGACGAGAGTGAGATTTAGTATCTTCCACATATGTTCTAGATTCCTCGTCATAAAAGAAACACAAGCGAAATTAACAGCTTACACTTAAACTCTAA
>JAHWXV010460927.1:0-22130 GCA_024586415.1 Phrixothrix hirtus
CGAAGTAATATTAAAACTACCTATTAATTCATTGGGGAAGTTGCTCACATCAAGCAAGATTTGGATATTTTACCTCAATGTTTTTGAGCCTTGATTATTTAAACTGAACTTAATGACATAAATATTGTTAGGGCCACCTTAAGTCACGAAAGGGGGTCAATAGTTTATTGTTGATAGTCAATTAATTAAGATTATGATATTTAATCATTTAGTTTCCATAAATATTTATTTAGTATTTGTTTGGGGATCCCTAAATCTTTCAATTACTTACTTTATGATGAGTTGTTCTTTACTACAATTAAACTATTTATAAACCTTAGTGGAAAAGATATGTAAATATTATTTTATGTGATTATAATTATTTATCTAAACCGATTCAGTATCTTCTTGTTTTAAATACTTTTAGTTTTAGGAACATATATAACATTATATTTTCTTACAGGAATGTAAAAGGTTTAAATAACTAGGTACGCGCACAAATTATAAGTTTTTGAAATAATACTCATGATACAACTTCTCCAGTGGCGTATAAGAAACCAAGTACATAGTATGTCTCCTGATTATCACCATTTCATTCACGATTGGAGTTCAACATCCTTATCAGAAGTCTGCAGCGGTCTATGACCTGTCGTATAAGATAAGGTGGCGCCCAAATATACAATGACTTTTGCCTAAACTTTGACTTATAAAGCCGCTCTGAAATTCCAGTTCAATTCCTACCAATATGACCTTAAAACCCCCCTATTCTCCAACTGACGCTACCGAGGCATCGAACGATTTCAGAAACCAAAACTACATTAACCTCTACCTCCTGAGGCCTAAGATACCGTTTACCCCGTTATAGACTTTCGAGAGTAGGGGCCAGACTGTCCTCTGGGTCAAATGCGCGTCTCCTCTTCACTTTTCCACTGTAGTGGTATTGTTCTCAATGATACTCTTGGCCCCGTACGCGGCTCGTACTCCAGTATGACTTCTAATTGCAATGAATGGGCCAAGGCACAAGGTAAGAACCTCTAACCCAGCTAATCCTATTACCTTCTGTTACTAAATGAACCTCGATGGGTCTGTCGGTTACTTTAATTATGCAAATTCAGATTGGATGTCGTGGAGGTTTTTTTCAACGTTCTGAACTCTATTTCTTAATTGATTACAGTACATTTGCCGCAGGGCTTTAACTTTATGTTGAATTTGCAGTTTCAAACCATGGATTACATTTATCGCATGGTCGTGTCATTTATAAATAGGCATTTCTTCATTTTCGGCACGTGGGTTAGAGTTCTTTACATTTAACGTGAATCCGCACCTGGAGATTACACCTGTGCCTAATATTTCAACGTACTGATACTTGGTGCGTACAGCTTTTACAGTTAATTTTAATATTTGTCATTACTCCACTATTAATAGTTGCACAGCTTTCTGTAGCTGTTCCTAGTCAGAGTTGCGAATGTGGTGCCTGTCCATGCTTGACAATGATTGATCTAGCTATTGTTTTTGTTGGTATATTATCGTTGCAATAGTTTTATTGATTTACGTGTTTTCATTACGTCACTTGGATAGTGACGTGGGACATGACCAGTACATCTTGGTGTTCGTCTCTCCACATTGACCGTCTTTGATCTTCCTATTTACAATATGGTATTGGCAATTTCTTTTTTTTAAAATATCCTCATTTACAGCATTTTTGGAATCGCGTTTTCGTTTAATTGGGGTTTTTGTCCTAAAAATGAACAATAGTATCTTCCAAGCCCCCCCCCTCATTCGTTTTACTTCTTCTTTGCTCTACATTAGCTGCAAAGTAGGTATACTAGGTACCGTGTTCAGCATGCCCTTCATGGTGGGAGAAGGGAATGAAAAGTTAAACATTGGGCGCGTTTAAGGAACGCAACTGTTGACTCTCAGTGCATGTTTATACTCAACCTGTTTCATACTGATAAGTTGCAACGGTTTTAAATTCCTTAAGCGATTTTACCGTAGATAATTAAAACACGAATCTATGATTTTCTTAGGCCGCACAAACTGGGAGGTTATATAGACCATATATGATTATATGTTGTTAAATGATATTCATAGATAAAAAATTTTTACATTTATACCGTGTTTATATAAAATGTAATTATATATTGTAATTTTAAGTAGCAAACATGCTGAAGCATTTACGTTGGAGAATTTCTTATTTGAAAATAGAATTAATTCAAAGAATGTAGTTGATTTAATTCCATAATATTTTTATAATCGATGGATTGCGAAATTTATCAATTGATTTAAGATATTCATCAAGAAATAATAATGTTGCTTTGTTATTCCAACAGAACGTTCTTCTGGGTGAACATTTTTATTTTCAGCAATATTAATATCATTTCCTTCTCCTAATCCTTCTACAATATATTTTTGTGAACGGCAACTTGCTGAGCTATAAATTCAACTTATATTTAAATTTTAAATTTCAACAATAGCAGAGCTTTTACACAGTTTCCACGAATTTCACGCAGTTTGTTGCATGAAATTATTTCTCAGAAACTAGGACACGGCAACTTTTGTACAAGGTGGGTCCCAAAGCTCCTGGCGGAAAATCACAAGAATCAGCGTATGACAGCGTTATTAACATATCTGGACAACGATTGCGACTCATTACTGGATCGAATCATAACGGGAGACGAGACGTGGGTCAAACGTGTAAACAGTGAGACCCAATTGTAGTCTATGGAGTAGCGGCACACAGATTCCCTAAAAAACCCAGAAAATGCATGCAAACCTTATCTGCAAGAAAAACTATGACAACCGTTTCTGGGACAGGAAAGGCGTGCTTGTTATTGATTTCCTTGGAAGTGGAACAACAATAAACTCCGAGAGGTATTGCCAAACTTTACAAAATTTAATAAGAGAGATTCAGAACAAGCGTAGAGGAAACTTTGTTCTTTCACGATAACGCCGACCACACACGCCAAATCGCACCCGACAAGTCCTTGAAAATTTTCAGTGGGAGGTTATTCCTTATCCACCATAAATCCCGGACCTTGCTCACAGCGACTTCCACCTCTTCCCAAAGATGAAGGCGTGGCTCCCAACGCAGCGCTTTGACGATGGCGAGGAACTGAAGGAGGGCGTGACTAATTGGTTGAAGTCTCAGGCGGCAAAATTTTATGACAATAAAATTTCAAAGCTTGTTTACCGCTTTGATAGGTGCCTAAATTTGTACGGTCACTACGTTGAAAAGTAGTATATAATAAATTTTCTTTCAACTTTCTGGATAGCCCTCGTATATTCTAAATACTGTTTTTTTGACGAAATAGTCACTTCTCTTTAAATGTTGAAGAAATTTTAAATTTATGTCCAAGAATATTCCCAGATACATTCCCCTAGTGTTAAGGTTGTGGATGCCTAACTTGTTGGTTTTTCGTTTTCTTTTGGTAAAACGTATTACCTGAATTTTCTGATTGTTTAATTTAATTTTCCAGGTTTCGCAATAAGATTTAAATATTTTTTCAGCTTTCAGTAGCCTTGAGTTGGCGTTGGAAATTTTGAAGTCTATAGAAACTATTGCAGTGTCATCTGCAAATTGAAATGTTTGGACACCTTTTAAATCAGTAAATTTAAGAACTTCGTGTATAAAAATGTAAGCAGGGTCTGAGAAAGTTGTCATGCCTGCGAACGCGCTTCTCTTGCAGTTCTGGGTTGTGAAGTATTAAAGCCTACTATCACTCTGAATTTCCTGTCTTTCAGAAAGGAGCTTGTAAATCTGATAGGTCACTAGGTGTTTTGAGTAGTCCCATTTTGAAGATAACGACATCTCTCCATACTTTATCGTAGGCCTTTTAAATGTCAAAAAGAGCTACATAAGTCAGTCTTTTAGCGGTGTTAACCTTGTTTAGTGTCGTGGCTAAATTATAAGCTTGCTGGATAGCTGATAATTTTTTCCTGAAACCGAATTGGGTATTGGAAATTTTGTCATTTTCTTCGAGGAGTTATTGTAATTTTTGATTAGTAAAATGCTCAGCAAGTTTTGCTAGGCCTGTCAATAAGCTAGTCGGTCTTCTGTTGGCCGGTACAAGTGGGTCTTTATCTTTTTTAGGAATAGTTATTACTAGATCTTCTTTTAACGAGTTGGGATAATATCCAGTTCTAAAAATGGAATTGAGGATGTTAGTAATCACCCGCCGACGATGCTGGTGTCCCGCTAGCTTCACGCAGGGGGGGGGTCCGCGACCGATTGTCACCAGCACATCCACGTGCTAAGAAAACGTCGGAAATACGTACCAAGGTTTGAAGTTTAGGAGGGGAGGTCAACTGCTCCTTGCTGGCCGTATTCTGAATCGAACTATCCTTCAGAATAGGGAAAAATGGCTCCGTGACCTATAACTACATTGTACCGGATTTGTCCCTTACCTGGGCCCCAAATATTAATATAATTTGAGACCTTGGCTATAGAAGGGTTACCTTGACTAACACATATCCCCTGAAATTCAAGATAATCACAGTTAACCTATCCTAAGTTTAAAATGAAAGTGTATTTGGGTAATAACTATTTAACTGTGTCTAAGGAAATGGTTTATTTAGCATACACAACAACAACATATGACAGACAGTGTTACAGGTGAACTTCTCCGGCTCTTGAATGCTGCTTAATTTAAGGGGTGCGGGGAAGACTAATCAATCTACTATAGTCTAAAATTATTGCCTAAATCTACTAATCACAATAAATATAGGTATGCGTCCAGAATTCGGACAGGAATTATGTACTGACAGGTTCCCCTCAAAACGGGAAAGGTTTAAACTGGATTCAACAATAGTCGGCAGCCGAGACTATATATTAAATCGGATTCTCGCCGATACACGTAGACATTTCACATAATAATATGGAAGCGAAAAAAATGGAACAATAAGTACCTTGACCGTGGTTATCACGTCAAAAGGATTCTCGATTTCCCACAACACCAAAAGCGTTAGTCGTAACCCTTTTACGTACCTGCAGTCGCAAGAGGGGACCCACACATACAATGGAGCTGCGACCGGGGTGTTAAAAGGTAGGTAATTCCCCAGAAATCCACTATTCGATTTCTCAGGCCTAGTTTTCCGCCACACTTACACCTGCGGAAACCTTACACTCAAGCGGATACTCCAGAAGAAAGAAAATCGTTCACACACGACCTATTCTATCGCGTACAATAAACGCGTGTTTTACTGCCACGTCACGGAGGTCTCGCGACGAGGTAATACAAATTATACACCGTCGAAATCCACAAGAGTGAAAGTCGCTTACATCTGTCAATTTATTTTATTAATTAATTTTCAATCGCCAAGGAAAGTAGTAAAACTCGCCTCTCCTGTTTGATCCGACCAAAAAAACGTATTTATTTTTCGTTGTCCTAACAACCACACCTTTGAGAGAAACATACGGCGACAAATTTAAAATTTTGGCGCGGAACGAAGCAAAAAGCTGACAATCTCTTTGAGCGCTTAATCTGCAAGTAAGTTTAAAGCTCTTGTGAATATTCCATCAATGCCAGGAGCTTTGTTACTTTTAAGTTTTTAGTTTTAGGTTTTACGTCTTCCAGAGGTATTTGTAGTGGAGCAGTAATGCTGATACTTTTTACTATTCTCGCCACATTCTCAACAAGTTTAGAGAAGTTCTTGTTCCCTTTTAGGTTGTTAGAGAATTGCTCCTCTAGACGTTCACATAGAGCCTCAGCTTTCTTATAATTATAAAATAACAGTTTTTCATCAAACCTTATTGGTGAATTTTGATTCGGCTCTTTCCTTGACCATTTTAGCAGCTTTTACATTTTATTGTTCTCGTTTAATTCTCCCTCTTCAGGTTGCTTCCTAGTTGCTTTCTTTGCTTACTTTAATCATATTGTTGACCTTCTTTTGTAATTTTAGGAATTTTGCTGTAAGTACCGGATGCTTATATTTTGCTCTAACATTTTTAGCTTCGTTTTTCTTTTTTATTATAAGCTTATTCTCAATTGAGTGTCCCCATTTGTTTATAGAGTTGCTGAGGACTATTTTCTGACTTTCCCTCAATGAGTGTTGAATTGTGGATGTTAGATTTGTTACTGCCTTGTCTATATCTATGTCATTCATTATATACTCTCTTTGGTTAAATGTTTCCATTTATATTGAGGGTTTAAACCAATTTGTTTTTGATCGAATTGGTTTTACTTGAGTTGAGGAATAAATGTCCATTACCACCGGAAAGTTGTCAGATTATAGACTGTGAATGGTTTCACAAGACATTTTCCAAGGAATATTATTTGTAAGGAAGATGTCTGTGACATCTCCTCATGCTCTAGGAGGAATTGAAGTCGCATCCATTGGATCCAAAATATGTATGCCTTTATGATTTCAAATGAATTTGAAAAGTCCGTTTCCGTTAACATTCGAGGTTTTGCTACCCAAGAAGGGTGTTTCGCATTGAAATCTCCATCTATGAGTATCAGAGCAATAGTTTGAAGAATTTTAAGATCCGACAGTGTAGCTTTGTTCTTTGGGGGATTATAGATCAAAAATATGTTACATCTGATTTTGTTTATTTGTATTTGAACCCCAACACTTTCTATTTTAGAAGAGTTTATACAGAATAATGAACGAATAGTTATAGTGCAAATGGATTTATGAGTAATTACCGCTACAACATCCCCTGGTTTGTTAGCATGGTCTTTCCTCCATATCTACTGATCCAAAAGCTGTCACCTGTTTTTAGGTGAGTTTCTGTAACCAGTTTTACCAGAATTTCCCGTTGTTCAAGACAGAGTTCTAATCCGTTTGATTTTTGTTTTAAGCCGTTGGTATTCCATGTAGGAAATTTTTTGTTACATTTGTTACAGTAATTAGACATTTTAATATTTTAGGTAACATATCTGCTAAAATGTTTTTAGTTGTGATAGTTAGCTTACCTTCAAAGCCCGATACGTTTTCAGAATTTTGAGAATATATTTGTGGGCCCCTTAACTTATCCCCATAAGAGATACCTGGGCTGATCTCGGCTCACCTATATCTGCCTTCCTTCTCTTGGCTTTTGTTTCTTTTATTCGGTTTGGATTTGGCTCGCAACTTTTAGCATTTGCTGGATGTTCACCTCCACAATCACAGCATTTGGACGGCGTTGACCTTGGTTCCTTGCATTCGTAAAATTCGCGGTTTTCTGCACATTTAAAGCAGCGCAGCGTTGCTCTTTATCTGTACGATACATGGCCGTATAGCTGGCACGTAAAACATTGTATATTGTTTACTGGTCTTCGTTTGAGTTCCGTAGATACTTTTAAATGAAGGATTTCTTTTACCTGGAAAAGTTCTCTACCTTTATCATTTTTGTTAGTATTTACCATTACGAGCGCGAATTTCCTTGTTTTATTGCCTTATGTATGGACTGAATTGAACGTTAGTCCTTTATCAATTTCATCAATTTTTTCGTCTTTAATGTCAATTTCTTCTGGAATACCTCTCAGTACTACCTTTAATTTATTTTCTTCCAGGTAGAATGGTTCCTTCATGTTTTCCAGAATGTATGTTAGAGCTCGAAAGACATCGGATGATTTAGTGAATGTTTGGTACCTTCCGGGCTGTAGGCTACTCTCTCAATACAGATACTTCTATTCTTGGCATGTTCAAAAATTAATTTATAGTTGTCCTGTTTTCTGATTATTATTGGTGGAGGTTTTCTTGGTTTAATAGTTTTAAGAGCTGCTTCTTGTCTTACAGTGTCTGTTCGATTATTTATGGGGACTTGTATATCTGAAAAATCTTGATTAGCTAGTAAAGACTCTTGCGTGAACATTTGTATTCCTTGTGCGATATTTTCAACTTCCATATTAGTAGGATTATTTCCTTCAGGTTCTAGCATCTTGATTGTGGCTCGTTTTTTGGGCGGCGGGCTTGTAAACCTGTACTTTGTTTTGGGAACATTTTTAGGCGTTGTTTTTCTTGTCTTGGTTGGTTCAATGAGGTAACTATTCCTGCTAACTTTAATTTCAGGTCATTTATTTGAGTGTCTATAATTTTAATTTAGTTTTCCTGAGATTTCGTCTGTTCATACGACGAAAGCATCAAAAATTGTGAATGATTGGAGGACAGGTCCATTTTAACTATGTGATTAACTAATAATTATTAAAATGTTTAACATAAAACGGAAGTGAACTAAAAAGTTTAAATTAAGTAGGAAGTGTAACGAAATAAAGTATTGAAAAATATTTTAAAGTTTTTCAAAACAAATAGGAAATTAGTTTAGTTTTTCGTGGTCTCTCAGTGTCTTTGAAAGTTTATTACGGCGGGTTAACACTACGAGTATCTAAGTATAGTATTTTAAATTTGCGTTTTTACCTTTTTGAAGTAATGTCAAAATTTTTAAAATGTCATTTATATGTTCTTGAACCTTCACAGGTTCCATTTTCAGAGGGGGATTTTAATTTTCTTACGGGAGATTGGGAGATTCACGTGTCGTTTTTGATATTTGCAATCTGATTTAGTTAAGAACTTCAGGAAGTACTTAAAAAGCTAATATTTAGGAGAGCGGGTTTTGGTGTCAGCAAAATTAATTTTCAGAGCTTGTTTCAAGCCCTCGATACAATGCTGCACTTCTCTGACAGCCCCCGCGTGAGCGTTACCTTTTGATACGTGTTTAGCCACTTCTGATTCCAATTTATGGCCAATGTACTAGCAACATTCTTCGGGCAAGATAATTTTAGTGCATGCTATATTTGAACTTCCCAAAAACTTCCCACAAACTATGTATTCCAAGATTCACACTGAAGCTCTCTGAGGTCGTCAAATTGGCCAATCTGATTAACTGCAATTTTTGTTGGAAATTCGCGATGACTTGCTCTAATCTAATCTAATCTAATCTTATTTCTTAATTGGACACAGTAAGCTTGATGTAGGTCTTTGCTTTCATAACAGATTTCCAGTATCGAATCAAAGGATTACTTTCGTCGTATTTTCGCCTCGTTGACGAATAGAAGTTTCTTTATTTTATATTCGTGGACTAGGGTTCATCATAATGAACCCAAACTTGTCCTTTATAACATTACCTAATAGGACTTCGTGATAATGCCAGCTACTAACACTCAGTGTGTACATCTATATCCAGTTTTGATATTTGCGAATACTTTTCGCGGTTTTCTGTAGTTGTTCGTGATCAGAGCTGCGAAAGCAGTAGCTTTCCATCTTCAGCGGTGTTTGTTCTAGTATCAAGCAACATTTGGTAAAGGTTCTGTGCGTTTGATCAATTTACAGACCTTCGGTTGTTCCTCAACGACGAATATGCTAATCCTTCTAACCGCGCAAATTCGGTTTCAATTTCCTAAGGGTTTTCTCAGATCCTCTGAACCCTTTCTTCATTGGGTACAGTAGATAACTAAAATCGTTATATAAGTCGTTCGGTCCATTGTGTAAAATGTACAAAGCGTTCCCACGTAAAGTCATCATCAACGCCGCCATCTTTTTTCCATGAACCACTTGTTGGAAAATGCGTTTTTCTAACTTAAGTGGACGCGTGACTTTTCATATGCCACTTTCTACGACTGTTATATACTTGGCCCGCCACGCATTAACTTCTTCTTGTTCTTCCTGATTGACCTAACTTCTTTAGTAATAGTTTTGGGGAATAAACATTTAGCGGATATCACCATAGTTTGGTAATCTGATCGACCTGTTTTGTGAAGTCCTCCATTCCTGCTTCTAAAAGCTGCCACATCTACTCTGAGTAAGCATAATTAAAATTGTGGTTACCTTTTCTAGATCTGATTTTAATTGCTCTTACAATTCATCTTAACTTAATTCCATTTTATTTTGTATTTTTATTGATTTGATTAAATTGCGGTGACGTCCTCTTGTAATATATTTGTAAATTGTTCCTGCAATTTATATTGATATGTTTCTTCTTGTAATTTATTTAGATTGGAATCCAGTTTATCCTTCCTTTTCTGCACCATTTCCACTAGAGGATTTATAATTAGATCCGTTGATTTTGTGGTTGGCGTATATAAAACCCAACATTAATTTACGTTTATTTCTTCAATCCTATACATTTATTTTCTTTTATTTCTTGTCGCACTTCTGACATAATTGTAATAAAACTTGCAAGTTATTTGGTTATTTATCTCGATTATCTTATTTATTTATAATAATATGCAATTAAATATAATTCTACACATATAAATATTCATTTATTTCTAAAATATTTGCCGGGTGTAACGTAACTCCCTTAAGAAACATTGAGGGATTACAACCCACCATAGAAGACTGGGAAATGTAAGTTTTTGTCTATATAAATTCTCAACAGAAATTCCAGAAAGAACTAATTAATATGAGGATTAAATATTTTGATATTCGCTGATTTCTCCGATAAATATCTATTAACATCCACAATTCTAAAAGAGAATTTGTTAAACAAGCTCTTAGTGCGTAAAACTTCACAAAAAGAAGTCAAAATATGTAAATACTGAGAATTATTTTTAAGTAGTTAGTGGAACAATCTATAACGAAAACGTAATTTTTATTATTTTACAGTCTAGGTCACAATAGCATATTCTGCAAAGAGCTTAGAATGTAACATATTCTACGAGGGTGGAAAGTTACTTACACGATTTCAAAGATAAAATGTTATTGTAAACAAATATGTAATACTTTATCAACTGTCATAAATTATGGCAATTTCAATCCATCTACGAAATGTTAACTATTTGTGGTTGTTTTAATACAAGAGTTAGAACATTCTCGCTCAGTGTTAATAAATGCGGTCATTAGGTGTATAATCGTAAATTAAGTGAGAAGATTACTATTCTAAAATAATTGCAGAAAAAGCTATTCCCGTACCGTTATTTCTTGTTGCCTAGTAACGATCCTAACATCCTGGCATCATTAATTATCTGGACTGAATACGACAGAAAGATATCACATTGCGTCCGATCAGAGAAAAAAACTACATTTCTAAGTAACCAAAACCCTAAGAACTAAACGAATGTAAGATTTGTTTAATCAAAATTATTTAGGATTGTTAAATAAACAACTTCTTGATAAACATAAAATTTAAATATTCAGTATTTAATATAAAGTCCTAGTAATAAAAAATTATAATTTTTACATTAAGGCGTATAAGTATTATAGTTTTGGCAATCGTATTAATGTGTGCATTTGTATTAGTTTAACTTTATTCGCCGAAAATATTAGAATTTAGAGATAAAGATAGGAAATATTTAAAGTACTCCTAATAATCCTTAAGAATGTTAAAATAAGTAGGTAAACATTCTTTAAGAGCAATTTCAAAATAAAGTAGCCAAATAAGTTAATCCTTAAATTTTAAGTACATTTCTAAGTTCTCAAAAGGATAGCTCCCTCCGGAAGTACCTCATTCATAAGGTCCGACGAAACCAAACCATAGAATTATATAGTTACGTCGTGTGTGCATTTGCAGTTTTTATCATTATCGAAATGCTAGGAATTGCCAATAAAAGTAGAAATATTAACTGATTAAATAAGAAATTGGGCATCCAATCCAAAATCCTTACCAAAGCTTTTAAATTCTCATGCAGTGGAAACTAACTGAATAATAATATAATTAAATATTAGAAAATACCATTTACCATATGATAAATGAGATAAACAAAGGAACATTTTTGAGAAAGGAATTTCAGATCGTAACGTGATTTATCAAAATATATACAACGTTAGGTGTGCTAATAAAATCATTAAATTTAATTTATTTTACGAAAATAACCAGAAAATAACTATTTGTAAGGCTATCTATGTAAATAGATAAGCTGTGGATCTAGATAAAGTACGAGGACGGTCTGACAATTAGCCGGCTTCCAAGAGATGGCGCCATTGATCACCGAATGTATATAATTTTCGTCAAACAAAATCTGTCAGTGGACTACATGTAAATTTTTAACGCTATATATCATTTAGTTTATGTTTGACAGCCATAAAAAGCGAACAACTTGTGATTGTGTTAAAATAATGGATAAAAATGAATTTCGTGCATTGACTAAGCATTATTTTTGCGTGTAAACACCGCGAAAGAAGCAAAGAAAAAGCTTGCTAAATATGATGGTGCTTCTGCTCTAGCGAATTCATCTGTGATTTATTGGTTTGAAGAATGTAAACGTCGTTATACAATTACAATTGATGAAAATTGTTCAGGTCGACCAATCGAAGTGACCACCATAGAAATCATCGATAAAATCCTAGACATTGTTTTGGAAGATACAAGTGAAAGCGCTTGCGATATCTGACATCGTAAACATCTCGAAAGAACATGTGGGTAAAATTTTGCATGAACATTTACATATGAAAGAGCTGTCAGCAAGATGGGTACCGCGTTTGTTGACAATCGAACAAAAACGTAATCGTATGGTCATTTCAAAGTAATGTTTAGCGATGTTCCAATGTAATACATGTGAATTTTTGCATAGATCTATAACCGTAGATGAAACATGCATCCACCATTACACACCTGAAACAAAACAACAAGAAGAAAGTAAAAGTGGTTGCATCAACTGGTAAGATTTTGGTGACTGTTTTTCGTGTAATACTCATTAATTATATTAAAACACAAAAAAGAATCACAGGAGATTATTATGTGGCATTACTGAACCGATTGCATTTTGAAATGAAGACAAAAAGACCATATTTGGCAAAAAAAGAAAGTGTTTTTTTATCATGACAACACACAAAATTGAATGAACTGCATAACGAATTGCTTCCGCGTCCACCATATTCTCCTGATCTAGCTCCCTGTGACTACTTCCTGTTCCCAAACCTGAAAACATGGCCTGGTGGAAGGAGATTCAAATCAAATGAGGAAGTTGAATGGGAAACTGATGCATATTTTCGAGGACTTGATAAATCATACGACAAGGATGGACTAATAAAATTGGAAAAACGTTGGACTAAGTGTATCGAGCTAAAAGAAGATTACGTCTAGAAATAAAATGGAATTTTGAAAATAAAGTCGTGCTCTCATGTTTAAACCGGCCATTTATCAGAGCGCTCTCGTACCTCCTACAAGTAATCAGATTTCCTCTATTCTATTAAGTTATAAAATTTAAAATAGAAACATCCACGAATTTGTTTCCGAAAGTTGTAAAACTATTAACAACTCCAATGTGAGAAATTTAACGCACATTTAATAAAGAAAATCAAGCGAGTCATGCATTCAGTTTAAAATGCGTGTTCCAATTGGTAATTTGAAATGACAGGACTATTATATTAACCACTGAAAAATATAAAAAGAAAGATATAGAAGCTATTAAGATCTTTTTCGTTGTATTTGCGTCGTGCTTCAGTTTTAGATTCAAAATAATCTACAAGTTATTGTGTGAGGACGAATAAAGTAACCAGTGCTATAAAATAGCTCAATTTAATGAAGGTAAATAGAGAGAAAGGTTTCCTTAAATGCAGTTTAGGGTAATTCCATGAAATTTTCACCTATTTCAATGCATTTCACAAGTTTCTGTATATCATGTTGCATATCATTGCAAAGATAATTTCATATAGTTTATATATTTAGCAACGCTGTATTAATATAAACGCCATCAAGACGTAAAATTAAGGTTATAGTTCTATTTGCACTTCGTAAAAATGGCAGTTGTATTTACGTCTCTTTTGGAGTGTAAAATTCCAGTATATATAAGAATTTCATGAAAGTAGATGTATTATTTGTAAAGCCTAATATATGAACTACTAATAAAGAGAACTAATGCATTTAGTCTCCATTATTTTGTCGCAATTTCAATGCTTACATGTGCATCTTGTTATGTTAGTCACAAAATACAGGTATTTCACAGATATCTGGTTGTTGGCTAATAATTACAGGAAACTGATTTTTATGTTCATTCTTGCAATTATCAGTACTAGTACTTGCTATGATAAATAGAGTTATAACCAGCGTGACTAACATAACCTGCGCCTGCCATTACATTTAATCGTAGAAAGATTCAACAGCTACATATATCTTAGCTTTTTATTTAGTTTTATGTAAATAATTTTATCAATCCTTGCTGTTTGTTTAAGTATATTGAATAAATTAAGCGATATTTAGTACCATGCTCGTTGATGATTGATATATTTTCATTAAAATAGAATCCATTTAAACAGTTTAGAAATCCATCCTATTTAAGAAAAATTAAAGCTAAATTAACGATCTATTTGAATACACATCGTGTTTTTACTTTTGAAATATTGAAAAGTAATTTTAGTTAAAACTGTAGTAGCATTGTGTCAGATTTTAGAAGTTTTGGAAATGCAAATAAGATCATGCCTCAAGACCAGACAAGGTTAAGAAGTGTTGTTTACAAAGTATAAAAGTTGTGCACATTAGAAATTAACGGGCATGATACCATTTAAAGCTTAAGAAATAATTAACTGGGTTACAATTTAACATGTATTAAGATATTTGCTTGGCGTCTTATTGTTGGGCGGAAAGACGTACAGTCCCGTGCGAAACGAATCCCAGTCGCGGATTCGGTAATAGGACCCTTAGTAGCACAGAATGTGTCGAAAATATATAGTTTAACGATATCGATACAATACAGATATGAAGCGGGGATTCGATGTAGAAACCATACCGTCACCCCACATTGAATCTAAGTGGGGAAACCGAGTCGTTTCGATACAGCATAGCTGTCATTGAAAGAACCCCTAGAGTCAGTGCCATCTCTTAACAATCGACATATTAAATTTAAAATTCTAATAAATGGCATTATTATTAACTTGTTTTATACCGGTAATCCTATATAGAACCCGAAAGATATATTCCATGTTTTCTAACCCTTTTAGTACTATTCATTTTTATTATTGACTAACAATTTTTTACTACAAAAATAAAATTTAAAATAAATTGATATAGTACATATTAAAAAAGATCCTATACTTGCACAACAGTATAAAGGAAATATTTAAAAAAATTTTATCAATTTTAACTTTGCAATATTTAATGAGCTAACAGAACACGTACTACAAGAATTTCTAGAAAATATACTTGAATATACTTGCAAATTATGTAAACTGAGTTAGCCATTCCTAATATTGTTTTCGCAAACCTTTTCGTATTTACAAAGTAGGTATAAGGGTTTACCTGTCGGTAAATTTAAAAGAATAACCTCTCTATTGTACCCCTCTGTTGAAGTCTCAAACAAGTTCAAAGAAGCGGATATAATAATATATATTTTCTTAGTATAGTGTTTTTAAATAAATATTTCTTCTTTCTGAAGTTACGTTTACATTTCTTACTTATGTGTCCAGACACTAAGCTATAATTCACCCTTCGCTGATGAAAACTAATTTTGTTTGTAAATAACAAAGTACTATGTAATTTAATTGAATGAATTAGGTAATATTTATGAAGAAAGATTATATAATTATAATTCGTGCATGTGAAAATATACGTTTAAAAAAATGGCGATATTGAGTTTTTCAGTATTTTATTTGATATTTTTATCATTTTATGCGCATTCAGTCTAGTGGTTTATGCTACATAGGATTAATTTAGATACTATACAGTATTGCTGACAATAGTAACATGTTGGAAAATTGTATAGATACTGTATAGTAATTTCAATATTAAAACCAGCATTATTATACAACACAGGTTTGACACAAAAATCATGTCGCCCAAACAGTCCTGCATAGACAATATAGTTTCGATATCATAACCACATAGATTACCAACATAGGTTTTTACCTCGACGAACGGTGGGTTCTATATGGTTCCGATATTTTTGCTACGAGGGACAGATACGCTTGTGTTAGGTAGCAAAGTATTTAGTGTTTCTTCGGGGGTGGCTTCTTTATTTTTACGGAAATAATACGGGCCTTTATTAAAGTTATAAAGTACCTGCCTGGCTTCCGAACTATAGGCAGTACATCCAAGCAGTTTGGGATAAATCTTTTAATAGAGAAACGGTCACCTTCTTATATGTGTAATCCTACCCTTTGGGTTATCTATCCTAAGAACTAAGAAGTAGAAGCGCTTCCCGGGCCCAGAACGTTCTTTCACCTGTAAGTGTCATATTTTCTTTTATTCTTTCCTCGCTTATGCCGAATCTAGCAAAGAAGGACAACCTTTGCTTGAGTACGTATCTACCAAATTACGTTCTATCACCAACTGACCAAGTTTTGTTTGTGTAAAATAACGTAAAGTTAGTTAAAGAACGTTATCGTTCGTTATTTACGAATATTAAAGATATAAATGAATTACAGACTTAAAATACTGGTAGTAGCGTTGAATCAGAATTAAATTAGTGAAGCATTTTACGCTTGTAGTTTCAATTATTTAGGTTAACTGTTTATATTATATTTACGATTGTCCTTTAATTTGTTAGTTTTATAATTATCATTGCTTAAGCAACCTGGGTTCCCATGCTGTTTATGTAGCTCCTTTTCTTTTTAAACATTGTTGTGTCGTTGGCAAAACCTAGAGTTCATTTATAAATTGTCTCTATCATTCAAGCCTTCCAGTTGTAATAGCTTACTGGATACCCTAAATAAATTGTTACGAGCCTAGTTTTTACTATCCAATGCCCTTTGTTCTTAGAATGTAAGTCCTGTTGAATTTCTTAACTGATCATTGACTTTATTATATGTATGTGTATTTTAGTGCAAACAATAATTTTATAAAGGTGTTCTTGTGCGCTCAATTTTGGTTATTATTTCATCAACGTAAAATCTAACGTGAAATCATAGTTATACAGTGCTCGTACGAGAAGTTAAATAGTAGTTTATTAATTTTTAGGAATAAAAGTCATATAGCATTTATGTCTGAGTAAGAATAACATTTTTCTTTAAAAGAATTTAAGGTTCAGTTAGTTACTTAAATAATATACAAGTGGTCAGTTCTGAAAACTGCCCGTAGTTATTTTATTCAATGCACATTACGCTCTAAATTTTTGCAAGTAACGTAGATAATATTTAAATCTTCAGTTAGCCTTTTACATTGATTTCCTTATACAGAGCAATCTTAAATAGGTGAGCATTTTTAGCACCAGTACATCTCTTTTTAAGTTTTATCTAGTATGTTCAGTACCACTAGAGTGTTTGCCTCCACTTTTAAGGTAGATAACTAACATCGTGATATACAGAGTATTTCGCAAACATCACCTGATTGACTGAAGAACAGTGGTGCCCATCTTTACCGATTTCTACTTACTTCTCCAGTGTTTACCTTCGCAAGTATGAACGAACCACACCTCACTCCACCTTAGCTTTACCGGCCGTGGTCAAACACTCGTGATTTCTGCAACTTGCGTACACATAACTTATCTCTACTTTTGGTACTTCTTAATTTTAATGTAAAATGAATAAAAAGTAACACAAAATAATGAACTGAAGTACAAAATTAATGTTTTAGTAATTGTATTGAAAAAGATATTTTTTTATTACATAGGTATAGAGAAAACGATCGTGGCAAAAATTGTAGCAGAGTGGAGAAGGGAGTCGTTCAAGGCAAAGTGAACAATAAAAAATAGTTGAAAGAGGAAAGGCAAGGTGTGGAATGAGAAAAGAGAATCCAGTGTATGAATGATGAAAATTACACTACGAAACACCTCGTCCAGTCCAAGAAAGGTATGAGAGCTTTAAAACAACATCAAAAGTTGGCCAAACTCAATGAAGATACTTCACAATCAATTCCACTATTTTCAAAGAAACAGTATTGCTCTTGTTAATCCTTCATTGCAGAAGAAAGCGAATTATCAATTTTGTGAAGGCATTCTATGTAAAAGATAATATTTCTCGTCAACTACCTAGAAGAAGGGATGCCAAGATAGTCAAACTGCCTAATGGTAAAAAATACACGGTCCAAAAGCGATGGTTAACGTTCACACTTATAGAAGCATATGCAATCTACTATGATGAATTTAAGTCCCAGTCAATTGGTTTTCCTAAATTTTGTGAACTACTTCCACCTTACGTTGAAGTCGTATCAAGTAAAGATCAAATAGTAGGCTGCTGCATCTACTGTGAAAATCTAAGCTTGCTTCTTCAGTAATTCAAATCTTTGAGTGTTAATAACCTTAAATCTATTAAAGAACTAATTAATTTGACTATCTGCGATGCAAATTCTGTTCATTGTATGAGACAAATCTGTCAAAATTGCACTATAGGAAAGTTGGAAGATAAGTTAGAAGTCGTTTTCTCTTTTGCTACTGTAAAAGCTGACCATTCTATTTCAGTGAACTGACGGAATAGCTGGATACTCGAATGCACACGCTATATTTTGGATACCTTGAAAAAAATGATTCTAGGACAAACTGTGAAAATTTTGAAGCGTTCATACAATATTTCCCAACAAGCAAGGCCATTATCGGAACACAAAGATTCTTTGCAATATGGTGAATTTATTTTGCAAACAGATTTTGAAGAAAATCATAATATTAAATTCCAAAATGAGATTATCCAAGTACACTGGAAAACCCCATCTGTTACTGTATATACTGCTCTAATATATTTCTAGACAGACCATGATCTAGGCGTGCAAGCGCAAATCTATGCCGTTATTTCTGGCAATCATGATCATTCTGTACGTGAGGTAAACATTTTTAATTCAAAAGTACTTTTGCATTTCGCCGAAACTCAAAACTGTGAGTTAAAATCTATAGTGCTTTGGACATGTGTAGCAGCTGCTCACTTCAAAAATAGATATTCAATGGTGACGTTATCTTCATCTAGTCGCTATAAGTCATGGAATTCTAGTGAATCTTACCATGACGGAATAGGAGCAATCGTAAAACGGCTAAAATGTGGAAAAAAGGTCTTAAAGATCAAGCTATTGTAATAAATGCCGCTGATTTCTACAATGCACTGCAAAACCAAAACAACGTGAAAACTGCATGTCTACTTATTTGTAAAAACGACATGGTGGAGGAAAAACAAGAACTGAATGTTTTATTTAAAAGTGTACGTTCAGAAAAGGGAATTAGCTTTGTGGTAAATGTAGGACACTTTACGGTCTGCCTTTACAAAAATTCAGGTACACGCCATCAATTGATCCCAGTGCTTGCCTTTTACGTAAAAAAAGTGAAAGCTGTAATAAAAATAAATGACTCACCAAGTTGTTTCAATATTACCCTGCTAAACTCCAGAGATTTTCTCGGATAACTCGTTTCATCGCATTTTTCCAGTAAAACCGCTAAGTTCGCGTGAAAGCATATCAAGAACCATAGCAAGTTTTAAAAAAATTGTTAGACATTTTCAAGGAAATCGCAGAAAAACTAAAAAATCCCACTTGGCACTTCCGATCATTCGATTTTAACTAAATTCTTGTTGTCTCATGTACAGAAAATACAAAACAAAAATATAGTTCTTGATTTTCATATAAGGATTGGTTTATTAATATAACATTGTTCACAACTAATACTCCAAGTACTTTTTAAAAATTTATTAGAGGAACTTTTTGGTTAATATAAAACTAAATTAAGTATCTGAGAAGGGTACAAAGTTTTAAAAAAATCGTTATAGCCGATTTCAAGAAAATCGTGCAAACGGAGAGTTCGGTAAATATTTAAAAATGACAAAAATAAAGTGGTACGTCCGGTTATTCGATTTTAACCACTTTTTTTAATTTGCATATAAAAGCGATTATGACCACAAATATAAATTTTTGTTTAGCTAGAGCTTTTAGTTTCATAGTTGTTTTATTCTGAATTAACGGTGAAAGTACTTCCGGTTACTCGATTTACGGAAAATTTTCTGAGTAACCGCCTAGATTATATGAAAGCGTCTTAAATGTGTAAAACATATAGTAAATTTTAAAAAACTCGTTATAGCCGATTACAAAAAACGAAAAATTCGGAAAATATCTAAAAATGACGAAATAAAGTGCTTCTACTGGTTATTCAATTTAACCAAATTGTTGATTTAACACACTAAGGTGATTATAACCTTAAATGTAAATTTTCAATTAGCTAGGGTTTTTAGTTTAATAATTATTTTTTCCGGCTTAACGGAGAAAGTACTTCCGGTTACTGGACGCCCGGAACATTTGATGAAAAACCTCCTAGATTTTATGAAAGGGCATTAAATTTCTAAGAAATATAGTAAATTTTAAAAAAATCGTGAGAACTGATTTCGGAAAAATCTCAAAAAACTAAAAAATAATAAGAGTAAAGTAGCACTTCTGGTTTTGCGATTTTGGTGAAATTGTTTAGTCGCGTGCGACGATGGACAGAAACTCAAATATAAAATTTTGTTTTTCTACGATTTCTACTTTTCGAGTTATCGTGTTCATAGGCCAATTTCCAAAAACATGTTTTGGGGACCCTGATACGCGTATTTCCACTAAAATTTCGACATCGAAAATTTTGGTCGAAAACAATACTTTCTCTTTTACCTATATTTCATATAGGCGAAGAGAAAGTAATAAGAGATAAAAGTAAAGTATATTTTTTGTTGTTACCTTAGTTACAGTTTGGTATCGAGGCTTTTGACATTTTACTAGTCATAAATTGTTTATATTGAAATCAAAACTGTGCTTTAGACAATAATAAGCTAGTTTCAAAATTAATAACTTTACTAACGCATAAATGGCGCAGATGCATTTCATTTATTATCTAGCAAATAGAAATGTGAAGGAAACCAAGCGAATTTATTGTGAAAGTTATCCTAACAGAGTAACGTAATGTGCCAAAACAATTAGAAAGCTAGGAGTCAGTTTAAATGAAAATGGGTATTTTAAGCATGTTCCAGAAGTTTCTGGGAGACATGTAATAGTAACAGCGTCTAACTTAGAAGAGGCTATACGTCGAGAGATAGTACTGCGACTTCAAATAACCCCAAAGCCTACCTAGAAAGCTTTTAAAGTTTGTCAGTTATTCGCAAATCACAGACAACTGGTATAAGCTTTGATGCCCTGTGATTTTCAGGCAATGTTAAAATTTAGTAGGTGGTTGTTCCATAAAGTGGCATATAATGACAACTTTTCACAATGAACATTTTCAGGCGAAGGAAAATCACCATGCAATAAGAGAAGGTCAGCAAACATTTTCTCTTAACATATGTACCGTTTTTATTTTACTTCGTCTTATTTCAAATTTAGATGTAAAGTTGCTGTAGTATGTGCGAAAGGAATGATGGATTCCCCAGGACTGGTGAATTAGACGACTATCCGCTGTGCCACTTCGTTTATCCATAGTGATATATGTGTTGATAGACGCTCTAGCATATTTAATCGGCGCTCTTCTGATTACTTTATCAGGTATACGGCTCTTAGGTAGCTTCGCAGGTTTGCGTTATGAGTCTTAATAACATATTTTGTCCCGTTATTATGACTTGTTTAGCTCTTGGTAAACCCAGAGTCTAAACCTTTTTACCGCAGATCAGTGCCGCGATTAGTACTGTTTTCAAAATTTCATTCCTTGTTACTATACGCAACTTGACCTTAGGTTCAATTAAGTTATAAATTCTAAATATTGAATTTTTGACTGACAACTAATTTTTATGTTATGTGAATTTTAAGTTCCTGTCTAGAATGGTAGCCAGGTATGTGCTGCAGGTGTTAATTTTACGGTTTCCTACTTTTAAGGACCTACTCTTTCTCTTTATGAAGCTATAATGGGTCAAAAGCACTTTGAGCCCTTAAAAGTTGTTAAAAATCCCGTTTACTCAGAATTAGCTTGTAACTCCGACAGCCACAGTGAAGAACAGGGAGTTTTACAGTATTGGTTGCTAAGAATTGGGCTAAAAATTTAGGACAGCTTACGAGAGTCAAAGCGCCAATTTTGCCTAATTTGCTATGATTTAGGCAGTCGGTAATCGTTAAGGGTAGCCAAACGATAGCGTCACGCCTCACTATTACGTACTTGCACGTAAGAGCTCTGGTCTCAACTAACTAATTTTGTATTCTTTCACCACAAGATTTCCGGGAAAGGGGGGTTTGGTGGTTGCTATTTATTTATAGAAGCAAACTTGTTTCCGTGAGAAAGCTGATGTTGTAAGCTGTTTTTATAATCGTGAGCCAGGGGTTTTCTAAAGCTAATTATTATAAAAAAATTGGTAGTAACCTGTAAAATCCTTATTTTTAAATTTTGATACCAAACTAATTCTGGTAATTTACACATTTGTTTCTGTTATTAATTAACTTATAATATATATATAAATATATATATATATATATATATATATATATATATATATATATATAT
>JAHWXV010460963.1:0-16785 GCA_024586415.1 Phrixothrix hirtus
ACAGATTCGACGCCATCTTGTCACTAAGGCTTGGCCCCATATCTTCTCCGGGGGCGGAGTGCCGGAGGCCATTCTTACACCTAGGGCTGCGCCCCTCCACCAACTCGACGACCATCTTGAGCTCCATTCTCCGTCGGACATCTATTCATGTGACTTGAGCTCCTACACGTGGCTGAGCTGGCGACCATCTTGGGGCCCATGTCTACTGCGGGGCAGAGTCCGGGGCCCCATTTCTGCGTCTAGGACTTCACCCCACTTCAATACCTAGGGCTACGCCCCTCAGACAACTCGGGGGCCATCTTGTCATGTGTCTTTCGGCCTGATGATGTCCGATTTGATCCCGTAGCGCCCTTGTATCTCTACTCTCGGAGACTAAAAATATTCTGCCAGCGGCCTCGCACTTCAAATTATCCTTTCATGAAGTAAAGCGTCACATTCCTGACGTTCTACTGAATAACTATTACCTGGCAGTCATTTAAAATTATGCACAAATTAGAATTTTGCTTTTAATTAAAGCAATATTCAAGTAAATTTTCATGTTTTGTGTTGAAATTTAAATTGTTTCATTGCATAAATATCTATTTTAAGGTTAGTTTACTAATTTACTTATTTATCGTGAGTTATTAGTGAAGTATATAAGATAATAGGTACATATTTTGTAAGAAACAGTTGAAACAAATGGCTTCAACGAGTAATAGACACATCTGTTATCCATTTACAAGCTTGTATAGATTGGAAAAAATTGTGGAAGAAAGAATTCTCTCTCGTGGCATATATAAATATAAATCATAAAATGATTGCCTTGTTTGACAATGATTGACAGTAATAATCATTATAAATCGTATCCTAACGTTATAAAGTTTCTATAACAATGCTATTCAAATAACTACATTCTGTAAAGTGTTTTGGTTTCAAGTGTTATTGCTAAGTCAATACATATCTACGAGTATAGTTATGTGACAGTAATAGTACGACATAAACACTTTATTAACAATGCATCGCTCAGCACACAGAACATTATAAATAATCCCACAGAATGTAATTAGTTTATATCAGAACAGTTAGAGGTGCAGTTCATAATATTATAGTTCAGAATAAATTATAGTTAGTCTTGTATAAAGTAGTATTACAAAACTTAACAAATAAATTATATATTTATTTATAGTTTTACATAATTAAAACTTAACTTATATAAGTAATAAAATTTATGCAATGGAGTTAAATTATATATTCAATTAGTCCGCTTTCTTGAGACAAATAACGATCTAAACAATGATAAATATATATTCTTTAGATGTGATTTACTTATAAATATGTTATACACATGTTTGATGTTCTAGAAATCTTAAAACTTCAAATAAATAAGTTTTCTTATTTTAGCAGTGAAAAATTTTGATATACAGACTCATTCTAATAATTACTGTACTGTGACAAATATATTTTGTCAGCTCTCGCTGGGTTTTTGAAAATTTTAAATGAAATATTAAATAGTAATCAAGCACTACTACATACATTATTGACTTACAGAATTTAATTTAAGTAAGAATTAATTTAAAATCAATCAAGACGTCATTTTTCTAAGGAATAAATTGACCAATATAGTTAATTATTTTAATGCACCTTATATAAGGCATAAAATTAAACATTTTAAAAATACATAGCAAAACCATGATATTAAAAGAACACCATTTATTTTTACAGATGTTTAGGTCAGCTTTGTCGTTTTAACACTGTAAAATTTAATTCACACATGCCTCAAGGGAAAGAGAAGGTCGTGTGCTTGCAGGAAATTTTCTAGTACAAATATACAAGTAAATAATGTATATCGTGGGTGCAAAACTTTGTAAAGTAGTCAACGGGGCAATTGGAGCGATTAAAAATGCGACAGGAATATCGGCGCCCGTTCAAGGCTAGAGTAGTGTTGGCATAAATTCTCGTGGGAAATCACATTTTTCTTATTAGTCAGTTCTAGATTATCAATTGAAGTAATGAAAAGTACGAAAGTTCGCATGTAAAAAAAGGTTTTAGTTCGGAAGTGCCCTGTGTTTCTATTTTAGATATTTTAATCTGTCGTTATAGAATTTTTGAAGAAATCCATCAAGCAGGGTCGCTGAAATGGAATTTCCATATATTTGGGATGATTAAATCAACAAGAAAAAGGCAGTACCATCTTCCTTTGGTAACCACCCGCTGGGTCCCTAATTTATTCGAAAAATAAAAGGGACGGCTTCCACTTCTGCTACTCAAATGGGAACCATCTCAACTGTAAGTGTCATCTCAATTATCTCACCTTACCGTATGCACAATTAATTGTTGCTAAAATTTAATTTTCGATTACCGCCAAGTAATAAAAGAGGCGTTGATTACCCGATCTGTTTGTGTTATGAAATCAACGAAATTACACGTAAGACATCTATAATTTCTTTGATACGAAACAAATAAGTTTTAGACTGTCACTATTAAACGTTTCAACGAACCATTTGGTGTATTATAAATTTAGATTGTCAATTTTAATGAGTTAACATCTTTTCGCCATAATTAGTTAAACTATTAGGTTGTAGTAAATTAATTTGTTTTATGAAATACTTGCATATGGGGTACCCACGAAAAGTATGATTTATTTTCCTTTGTATATAAGATAATTGTGTACTTGAATGTTGCTAACGCAAGTAAGGTTTGTTCTTCAAGGTGATCTTAAACCCAGTGACCTAATAGCTCGGGTAGACTGGGGAAGGTGGTTGTGTTTTGTAGTTGTTATTCGCAAGTTTAGTATTTGGTTCCGGTCGTGTACAATAGACTGTTCATTTCGAGATAAGAATGTTAGGCATAGGTGTAAGGTAAATTGAATAAAAAGCACATAGGTTGCTATTTTGGTTTGTAAATGTGTAATTTTGTAATTACGATTTTAAATTTCCGAGTAGTGCAAACATACGTAATTTTTAAAAATATTTGCCTGTTCTATTTTAGGGTTATAATGTAATTTAATGAAAACAATTAATTAATTTTTATGTTTTAATTTTTTAAAATATTCCTATATAATTTGTGCCACTGAACAGGAATACCAAATAAACATATTTTATCCTTTACTAATATTACCTCTTTTTTTAAATGTTGACTTCACAAACACACATAGCTTAGGTATAGGAAAGCTAGGTCTACCTATGTTATTTTGTTTTTACTAATAAATACGAACCTTGGTTGCGTTGGCTAATATCAAAATTGTTGTTAAATATTTTTAAGGAATATTTGATATATCCTCGAATTTTAATCTGACTTGTGTAAATGTGAAAAGTGAATAATTTGTAGCGCGCTACTGGAAATAAACACGCCACTGGGGGGAAATATGGTGGTTAACGCTAGAGGATGCTGGGAAATATATGGCGACGGAATGCGTTGTAATAAAGTGAACGTGTGGACAATAGAACTTATATTGTATTCATTTATTATTTACTGAATTGTATCTTTTTGTGTGTAATAAAAAGGCAACATTACAAATTAATTATATAACGTGTCCTGTGCTCAATTAGTGTTTTTTATTTTAACAACATAGCTTTTACCTACTATTATAATTATAAAGTATGCGTCTAGTAAATTTAATCCTGATCCAGAATTTTGTAATTCACCAAAAAGTTAGAAAGCATTTGTTTCACATCGAATTTAAAACGTTTATAACAATTATATTCCATCAACCTTGTTAGTAATGATATACAGGGTTGTTAAAATTTAGTAGTCATTTTTAAATAATTTGTCAAGCAAAGCATATTATGAATCTTGTACCGCGTTAATTAAAAGTCAAGTTCTTATAGACAATCTATATTATTTTCAATATACATGGCGTATCAACAGCATCTTTTGTCAATTACTGTTAAATAAAAATATAGATCAGTCATCCACAAGAAAAAGTGCTTCACTCCTGATTTTATAATAAGGTTAGCACTCCGTTATATACGGGGGCCGCCCCAAATAGTGAGCACTTTTAGTTTAGTATATCTTCTTTTCAGTTTTATCGCGTATCTGCAGGACCATTGAAGTGTGTCGCCACTCCTAAGGTAGGTCACCAACATCTTGACATACAAGGTGTTCCACAAAAATTACCTGGTAGCAGTATAGACTTGAGAACAGTGGCGGCCACCTTTTACCGATTTCGTCTCAACCTAACAGTGTTCAGTCTCGTAAGTATCGATTAACCACGCCTTGGTCCACTGTAGCTTTACCGGCCGTGGTTGAACACTCGTGATTTTATTTGCCGCGTGCGTTATTGTCAGTTTAGCGTGTGATAGTTTTTATGTAATTACTTTAAAAGTCATAACGAAGATTTACACATGTAAGCGTTTTTTTAAATAATTTTTATTGTGAAATTTTTATACAATAAACCTTTTAATGTTCTCCATGATGAAGAATATAAACATATTCGAAATATTGGACTAAAATAAATGTAAATTCTGATTACAATAGTTTCTTGGCCTTTTAAATTAATCTGTTTTTATAAACAAAACTAATATTAATATCCTAACAAGAGGCATCAAACTCCTTTCTAAATATATATTTATAATTCTACTAGTAGAACTTTGGGATAATGTGAGCAAATTGTGTAGTTTGTAGAGCAGAATCGTATCTTTTTCTTTATTATGGCTAATAGATTATTATAGATATTTGTAGAAAATAAATTCTAGTTTTCCTAACTTAGTTCCAGTATGAAACAACATTTGGCAACTTTTGCCCGCGGTTTGTATGGTATTGATACCACTTTGATAGTGACTTCCGGGACGACTGACAGATAAATGTTCATCTCTTCACATTGGTTCTCTAATTTTCCTAATGATGTGTATTATCAACCGGACTGCTTCTCGACTCTGTGTAATTTCTCTTAATATATCTACATATTCAGAATTAACAACATTATGTAGCTTAAGTTTCTGTAAAAGTGTCTATTATAGGTTGGCAACATGATCCTAGACTTATCACACAGTCCATACTCAAGGACGATCTTTAAACGCTTGTTTGGCTGTTTCAAATTTCAACATATCAGCTAATTCACTAGCAAGATACTTCAGGAAGACTAATCTTAGTACCCGTTGTGTTATTGAATCTCGAAAATCGTCCATACATTTTTGTACGGATAGTCGGCGAAACTTTCTGGGGACGTCAGTTTCAAGAATCCGACTAACCGTGTAATTTTGACTTCGAATTTCTGTGAGATTTCTCCAAAAATTTGAACACTATTCCTCAATTGAGTACAGCCAACTTGCTGCCGATCCTTGTTTCCACAATATACTTCCAATCTCGAAATAATTTGTAAAGTATTCAAAGCGGTCCCAGGTAAAGTCACTATCAACTGACTTTTCGTCCATGGCCAACTTAGCACATTTTTAGTCGCCACAAATTGTTTACAATAGTTGATCTAAGTCGCTTCCCTATCATATGTAGGTGTTTTTATATGTTTTCTGACATTAGACAGTCCATCTTCTACGAAAGCTGGATGCATAGCCCGTCACATATTCACTTATTCTTATTATGCATAATGAAATGAAGATATTTGATGCTCCGAAAGAAACACCAACTTCTTTGGACATGGTTAGGAGAATAAACTTTTCATGTAAGTCATCATAAGATGCGATCATTTAAATTTCAGTCCCCAGTGGGCTATAAATTTTTTCCGTAGAGCGTAGCTTAAACACACGCACGTCAACCAAAGCCAATACATAACCAGCAAATTATCTGTAATAATAACGTCAACAAATTTGTTGGAAAGAACTTTATTATTAAATTAAATTATGGAAAAGGTTTTGTAAAATGTTACGTGCCTTCAGCTATTATTAAATTTTTATTACTATACAGTTTTATTTCACAGTAATGCAGCAACACATTACAAAACGAATGACAAATTCAAGCTGACAATCTCATAAAACATAGATTAAATTAAGACGTGCATTTTTTTCGTAGCCCACTGGGAACTGAAATTTAAATGATCGCATGCTGTTTCTTGGTTACTTCGCCAATTGTTTCATAATTTCTTCTTTTAATTTACTTTGGCTTTGTTTAATTTCTTCTTGTAATTTATTTTAAATGAATTTAATTTCTTCCTCAATTTATTTTCATTTGATATAACTGATAACATTTCTTCTTGTAACTAATTTACTACTTTTTCTTGTAATTTATTTTGGTTGCATCTGATTATTTAATTTTTAATTATTTAGTCTATTTTCTTACAAGTTTACGATCGAAATATTCAAATCCCACATGTGACACCAATTTTAACAAAACTCGCAAGTTATTTAAATATTTATTTTAATTCTGTAGTTTATTTGCAATACCCAACTAATAATAATTATTCAACACGTAAGTATACATTTATTTTAAAATACAGTGTATCTGTTCATGTGTTTACACACTAATATTAATTTCAGACAGAGCTAACTAACTAAGCAGTGCTTCATCTATTTATATCTAAACCATTAAATCTAGAATATAACAGAAAAGTTGGCAAATGATAAATTCTTTAAACTGGTAAATCGATATAGGGCATGACTCAACACAGAAATATACAGAACGCTAATTTGGTTACAATGTGATAGCCAACGATCTTTGAAGAAAAGGATTATATTGGTCATTTAATCATTTCGCAAGTGTCTGCGAAAATATTACTACAATTTAATAATAAAATACAAAATAACAAGAAACTGTTACAAATATTGAAAAGAAAGTTAGTAACTTGCATAGCTATTTTGTGAATTTTGCATTTAAATTCGATAAATGAAATGATGTAATATTTCAATTTATTTCGTATCGATTACAAATTCCTAATGTTTGTGTTATGTAATAGTAAAATTGTATTGTTTCTTCGAATGTTTTGATTGGGATAACAATATCTCTAACAGGATTTATACAAAGATTTATCTAACCCAACGTTTAAACCGTAGATGTAGAACCGGCCCTAAAGCAAATAACAATGAGGATTTGAATTTTCAAATATTCATAAGTGATAGCATTTTATTAACCTTCTAGTCTTTTACTAAACATGTGTGTTCAATTCAAAGAACAGGTACAAGTGTAGGTGTTTAAGATAAATTGTATTGGTTCTGAATTACCTGTTCAATGTAAGTACAGAAGCATCCAAGTTTTTCAGATTCCGTTTGATATACATTTTGTGTTCATATATTGAAATCCTTTTTTACTTTTTGTGACAAAATTAATTTAAAAAAATGTTCTCTATATTACACTATTTCTTTTAATTCTATAACTTCATTCGTCTCTTACTGAAGAACTCAAAATGATTTAGTCTCAATAATGTAAAAATAAAATATATACACAGGTGAAAAAGAAATATGTCAACTGATGTTGAGTAGCGAGATAATTGAGCAAGCGGATAAGTTTTTTTACCTTGGCAGAATGTTTGCGAATGATGGACGGGTAGATAGCGAAAATTAATACACAGTAAATGCAGGCAGGGGAATATTTGGCAACATGTGGTCAGCAACTAGGTGTGAACAATTAAGTATGGAAGCAAAGAAGGCTGTGCACAACAGTGTATATGTTCCAACAGTTTTGTATGGCAGTAAGATTTGGGTACGTCAGAAGAAGCACATGAGTAAAACAAACGTCGTAGATATAAGGTGGCTAAGAACTGCCTGTGGCAAAACGAGACGTGGCAAAGTAAAGTATGAATGAGTGATGGATACGTGCCAGGTGAAGGAGACACTGTCTGAACTGTACGAAAGAAGTGCGTTAAGATGGTTTGGACATGTCGAACGAATGAGTAATGAACGATTAACAAAGAGAATATATGAGGCAGGTATGAATGGGAAACTAGGCAGAGGTAGACCGAGAAAGAGATGCCTGAATATGATTGAAGAAATTGTAAAAGGAAGCAGAATAAATAGCGCAAAGAATAAGAGAGTTTGCCAAAAGCGACGTAAAAATTTAATGGACGCAAAAGAAGTGTGTGAGGACGAAAAGGAATGGAGAAGAATAGTGAATGGGTGATGGTAGAGATGATAGAATTGGTGGGTAATAGTAGGGCGGTGTGGATACTGTATGGTGCTGGTGGTGAAGGGTGGCGGTAGTGATATAGGTGAGAGGGGTTGATGCATGGGTGCATACAGTGGTTGAGAAGGTGGAGATTCAGGATGGAGTTTTTCCTACCCCGCTAAAGGAACGGCATGATTGATAGTAGTAATATAGCAAAGTGTATTGTTCTTATTCTTAGGACCTCTAACTATAATCATAAACTTACACATGTTAATTATCATATTATTGCTATTTATTTTTCTTTCTAAATTTAAATTACATATTGAAACATATTTAAATAAAAAAGGGGACGGGGACTACTTAATTCTTAAAATATATTAACAGTCGACTTTCATTTTTAGTTCGTTATTTTATTCTATAATTACGAATAATTCTGAAAAATGTTAATTTTATACAATATATCTTTCCACATGCTTTGTATTAAATAGAATAGAAATGTTTAGTATTATTGTCAATCATGCTAGTTTTGACGAGTAAATTGGTATGCTTCGATTCAAAGTTTTTCTCTTAATTTTTGAGTTCAATTTTTTAGAAAATATACATGTTTTCAAAAATTGGCCTGTATATGGTGTCTGTATGCACATACATAAGTGTGAAAAAATTATGTCATAAATTATAAGTCGTATTAAAGCGAAATTTAATATTTAATATGCCTTACCAACATGTGACGGCAAGATTTTGATTGGAATCAGGTAACCGGAATCTGTCTCATCCATTCAGTATTCCATGAATTGTTTTGAAACTTAAGTTTAAAGAGTGAAAAAACGTTAGCGCATATTAATGCATACGAGACCCATTCCATTTTGTGGAAAAAACCATAAATTGTATTATATCACAAAAAAGAGGATACTTTGCATGAAATAAGTAACAGATTTGGTGAGGATATGGAAATGTTAACACAGTGTAATTTTTAATGTAGCCATTTTCTTTCTGCTAATTGTTGAATCGTATTTGATTATTTGATCGTATTTTGTTTACTGTTGTCACTAATTGAATTACACAACGGTATAACTAAGAGTATTTTACTTTTGGTAGGTCAGAAGGATATCTACATTTCAATGTGACTCGCTTTGGAAAGTTTCAAATTTCGCGATAACCTTAAAGAGCTATGGCCGAGAGTATTCATGAGTATGAATTAATTACAGTAACACCACTGAGATTGTTTTAGTTAGTACCTATAATATTCTCTTAACTACATTTAGCACCATTTAAAGAGATATATTCAGTTAGTTTAACTCTAATATTATTGGCAGAACCCGATTACTTTGGTGAAATGTTTCGTAGAAGAGTTAACGAAATCTCATTATTTGGGTTTTCAGTCTTCCACGCGTTACTCCTTATCCAAAACCCCATCTAATGTATACATATTTCTGAACGATTTGTTTTTACACAAATATTTGTGTAAGCAAATGATCGTTATGACTATAAACTCCGCTTTTTCGCGGTCTAAAATCATATGCTTTCGTAAAACACGGAAAACACAGGAAGTAATTCTAAACGTATTTTCCACAACGCAACGAGCTTTGTTTAATCGAGAATTAAAAATGTTTCTTTTGGAGCCTTTGAGATGTAATCCAAAATACGTCTTCATAATGCCAAATCATCGTCCGCAACGAAGAGAGCTTGTATTTCTTCGGTTCTGTCAGGTAAAATTGAGGACAATGGAAAATTCAAAGTATCTCTTTCCAAGTCGTTATAGAGCTTACAGTTTTTAAATACGCTACCATCCGGGACACCTCCTTGGCAACTAATGCCGAAGAATATAAAATTGTAGTCCGCATCAACAAGGGCCACTAATACGATGATAGAACTTGATTTGTAGTTGTAATACGAGGTACAACCACTAGTGGTGCTTGATATTCCCATCCAGTCACTTGACGTCGAGGGTACCTAAAATAATGTATTTTACTTGTTATAGAATCATTCTACTTCGGGCAGTGAAGGCACTGATTAAGTCAACACGCTCAACGTTGCACATCTTACACCAGAGGACATCGGACGTGTCAACAAAGGCAGAAGTCGCCGCAGATTTGCGGAGCCTTGGTCGCTCCTGTTGCGGACTAAACCACCTTCGAGCCCTCCGTCGAGTACTGAAACCTGCCCCCACAGGGCTTGTGGCTGGTCTCAGCGTAGAGCGTATCCCAAAGGTCTCCCCATCCAAAGAGTTGATCTCCAGGACACCCAATAACCCTATATGAGTCGGCAGAAGGCTCCGGATCAGAAGAACGTCTAATACCCGTATCAGGCATCAGCTTTACAGCCTTACCCTCCGGTCAGAATATTGACGAAAACAATCAGAACGCTTTATTACAAGGTGCTGATGGTAGTAACCACTCAAGGACACCTACACAAAAAGAGTTTATACCGCTAATAAGGATGCCCCCTAAAAAATAACGCACCGAAAATCTCCGTATTCAGGAAGCGTACAACAAAGTGAAAAGTCGAGTCACATGTGTGGAGAAAAAGAATGAATGCAAAATGTTTGGCAACTTAGTTGCCAATACATAATCTAGTTTCTTAAGCTAAAATGGGCACTCTACAAATGCCATTTCCATCACCTTCATCATATGCTGCATCATCACGTCAGTCCTCTACAGTACTGGTAACGTCTATCAACGGGAATACGCTGAGCTTATCTCACATCAAGGATATAATAATTATGACGTACGCGACTATTTGTCTTCCTTTCTCAATACAATATATAACTGAAAGTTAAAATAAAACTTTCTAAGTACATACCTTTATATATTTCATCAAAATGTCGATAAGTGCCTTACTCCTGGTATAATTCGGGCACTCGGCTGCATGGATGCGTTGAAAAGATATTGCAAATTAGTAAAAGAATCACGACTTTCTAAATATCGCAAGGTTATAGCTAATCTTTGTTCATCAACTACAGTCTTTCGAAAATTAGTGTCGTTCTTGGAATTTGATCCCAATTCCAATAAAAACATAAAGCCGGTGGAAGGCATTCTCGTAAAATTTATAAAATGTCTAGTACCCTCTTCCAGCATAAAATTTAAAAAATTGACTTCTGCAACTCGTTAATCTGCTTCGATATATTGTAATCGTTCACCGCCTTATTTTACTGTTCCATTTTAATAACGCTGTACATCATCACCGCTTACCATTGTTCTATTACTATCTCAATGGATAGATCACTACCTCGAAAATTGCCACAGCTGACTGTGTTTGTTGACACATTTCATAACGAAAAAGTCACCGTACGGCTTCCCCGTGCCTCGTACCTGTACATACTCAGATGTGTACGCGGCTTTGAAACTGTCATTGCTGAAATTAAATTAAACTAAATTAAATTTAGCTGTTTTAACGATTTATGAACATTATTTAGAAATCCATTTTTATATAAATTAAAATTTAATTTAAATTTATAAAATTTTATTTTCCGTGCTTCAAAAATTGGTTTTTCGATAATATAGTATTAGAATTAAAATAAGTAAGAGAAAAAATATTTTACTCGTTTTCGTAAAGCAGCCAATATTTAATTCAGTTGATTCTAGCCAAAAAAATTTGACGGACTTTTATTCTCTTGAAATTTTATCATCAATCATGTCTAGAAGGGTTTTCATTTGTAAAAATGCTCAAACTAATTGGAAATGAAGCATCGAATAATTATTCAAGAACACATATGTATTTCGCGCATGTTTATAATCGCACATTTAGGAATGTCCAAATAATAGTATATTTAAAACGATAACAATTTTTAGCATTCCGAATTGTGTAAATAATTTAACTTTATATATTTCATTAAACCCTTTTTAAAGATAATTCAGTTGTTACAATGCAACACAATATAATATGGAATATATTAAGGCGGCAAGGCATACTATCAGTTTGTCACATCAAAGTAATTTATATATTCGGGTAAATTCACGGCAGTACTTCATAAACAAACATCTTGGGAATACAGTACCTTCTTTTCACTGTAAGGATATGACGATATGCAATGAGTCTTAAGACGATCAACAAATCGCAAAAATTACGTCAACCCGATGTAGTTACCATGCCTCAGGTTAATTAATTTTGTCTAATAAGTGCGTCCATTCTTTTGTGTAACTATAAATGCTCGAATTTATGGAGATCCGGCACTAGCCCTCTAGAGGAGAATTGTCAATTAGGTTCATCGACATTCGCGGCGATCTTCTGTAAAAGCGTACGGTCGACCCGTATTGTACACCGTGCTGTCAAGTACGATCTTTCAAAATCTAAGCAGGTGATTAAATTAAAACATCTTTATAATCCGGATGTTGCCACCGCAAAGTAAGTGTTTCTTTCGAATCTCATTTAATTTTCGGCCTCTTCATGAAGACCTCCCAAATTTATTAGATTTAAATAACAAGAATCCCGCCAAAATAGAATATATTCATTGTTAAGTTTAAACAGAACCTTACCATCAATTTTTGTGTATATTATGAATTATAACAAAATGGTGATTTATAAATATTTATTAGAAAATCTATGAGATTCTCGATGTCAATAAAACTTTGAATTAATTATAAATATTGGAAACAAGAGATCGTGAGCTAGATTATATTTAATCCTGATCTTTACGACGCGGAACGTTACCATAAGTCTGCACACGACGTCGCAAGATTCGGTTGTACCAGCTGGCTCGTTCGATGCCGGGTAGGGTTCGAAGTTAGCACAACGTAGGTCAGCTTCCAATAAACTATAGGAATATGAATAGGCGCCAGTCGTTTGCAGAATCGCAGAGGCAGCACACACCTGAACGACAAGGCGTGTGGTGTACTTACTTTACACTAAAGTTCCTCAAACTGTACCGTTGGTCCAGCAGTCAGAGATTCCACCTAGATAAAAAAGGGTTAGGTAATGCTATTCGTCGAAAATAATTCAAAAAAAATAATTAACAACAGTATTTATTCCAACAACCTGGCGAATTCAACAAAAAAGCTATTGTAATTCAACAAAAAATGTTTAAGTATTAATAATATAACAAAGTAGATTTGTCCTCGAAGGGACGTATACATCAAGCAGAAGTAACTGAATTTGCCTTTTAAGGTTTAAGGCTAACGTAATATATAATAATTAAACGATCGCGCCTCCTATATCAAACGGTTACAAATGAATCTCAATAGTAAGTACGTCTTACTTGGGCGCGAGTATATTAAAAGCAGCAAATTAAATTAAATGAGAAGCAAAGCGTTACTAAGCCATAATACACTATCAGCGTAAGTAATAAAACAGATCTTTCCTAAAAACAATTTGACTGATTGTCCATTTGCGACGGTTTCGTTCTTGAGAATAACCAAGGATATTCATGTATATCTACTCAAATAACTGAATTTTAAAGTAATTAAAAATAATAAACAATAACTTTATAATAGTGGAAGATTTCAAAGTAAAGTTTGTAGCATTTTTAAAATAAATAGCAAAAGGAAATTAAATTAATATTCAGTTAGACGGCGGTACTTTACAGTAAATAGAATAACTTTAATATATTGGAATTTGCGTGTTTAAATAAATATTACATATGTTATATGTTACAAGTTAAAACGCAGAGAACGTAGTAGGACTTCATAAGTAGCGAAGATAATTTGATAAAATTCAACGAAGATGTTAACCAAATACATTGCAGCTTATTTATAGAAAGTAATTATTAAATGGAGTAAACATGCGCTGCAGGTTGAACGACATAATACGAAGAAATAAATAAAACATAAGTGTACGACCTATTTAGAGAAATCAGCATCCGTAAGGTTGCGGCATCTTGATAACAACGCCTGGCAGAATGAAGCTCCCAACGGTAAACTAATAAATGCAAGACAACAATTACCAATAATGTTAATTAGAAAATCAGCAAAATAAATACCGGTGGTTAGATATCACAGAAGCACAAAGAAAACCAACCGTTTATACACAGAGCGATTAGTAAAATGAAAGAAAGAACGAGTCGTACCTCGAACATATGCACATGTGGCTGTGGCTATAGCTATATCTAGCATATGCGAAATGTTTATCAAATTTGACCAAGGACTTTTGATTTAATACGAATGTAATAATAAGATTTTAAAATACAGAATATTCTAAAGCAGGTTAATTAATAATTAATGAAGAAACAAATTTGTAGCAAAGATTTTTTATAGCAACTGGAAATAAATTACGTATATACATATGAAGCAAGATTAAAAATAAAGCAGAACTTTCAATTTATATGTTCAATCATTTAACAACGTGTCTACGAGATTCAGAAAAATAATAATTAATTTGTATAAGTAATCGAAAAAATTACAAATCTAATTTGGCCGTGACATCTTGTATTTTTCCTATCAAACATATTTGAACGAATTGCATTTCTAACATTATGTAATGTGCCAATTGAGATATTTCATTAAATAAATATACGTGACTTAATTCTATTATTATGACGTACACCCAGAACCCTAGCGATAAGTAACCATTTTTTATTTTAGTTGAATTACACACATAAGGCGATCCAGAATCCAGTAGCTTCCGATTCTCTCTCATTATACATAACTGCCTTCGCGATCTCTCAATGTTGGATTTAGAATTAGTCTCTGTTCTTTGATTTATTCATATAAATCTAAACTTAATTATTGGAGTGGCCCCCACTAAAAAAAAGTTCATCTACTTAGTGCCGTCTGTGAACTAAACCTCGTTATTCTATAGTTAAGGTCGAACCACTCTAATTTTCACGCTGACTGTCGATACACAATTGTAAGTTCCAAGCAATTACCACTTCATACACCCGTTAAAGGCGGAACGCCTAATTGTATCATTACACATTTTCCTACTGACGGAATTCAGTGTAACGAATCAAAGTCTTAGAAGAAACATCTGTTGAACACTATCGGTGAACAAAACTAATTACAAATTATTCCCTATTCTGCGACGTATTTTATCTCGTTTTATTTTACGCGAGCTTCTCGATATGCTGTAGCCTCTATTTTAACTTTGTGTTACAACCATCTCCATAAAGGTTGTATTTATCCTATTGGTATTTTAATATTTCAAACAACATGAAAACAGATTATTTGGCCTCTTAAAATCATTGTCAAATGTAAAACTATTTACAATGAAGCAACTCTGCACACTACCCAACAGTATTTACTAAGTTTTGGTGTGAACTCGTTACTTTATTCGTAAGTATTGAATAACCACTCTTTGATCTGTACGCACCATTTTAGTACTAAAGCAGATTATACCACATGGTAGCGTGTATTATATCTAATGTATCTAATTTCACGTTGTTCCTCAGGTCGCGATACCTTTATGAGGTAACGTGGTTTTACATAAGGGTGCTAATTATTTTAATAGTCTGAAGTTTATGAAATTTAAGTGTTTAATAAATATATTCAGAGGCAATATTTATCGACACCTTTTAAAAGACTACCTGCGACGAACCCCAAATAATTTTAACAATGCACTCAAAAAAGTCCATTGTTATGTATAACAGCTCGTGTGAGTTACTTTATTTTTAGAATTTGATTGAATCTTTTAGACGAACACCTATTTTTAGGGAAGGTTTACAAGAATTCATAATAAATATTTTGTAGTTCACACAAAATGAATTTTATTATTACTGAAAATGCGATTTCAGCAATTTATCGATAAACAAGGGAATTACGAACCAAAATTTATTTTCTAAGCCCTAAGTGATAATTAAAATAATTAGGTTAATTTCAAATTATACAAATATAATGTTATTGAAAAGAAACCACAGTGTCAGATAAATGAACGCTAGTCTAGTTATCGTTGTACTTTACCCAAACTCTAATAAAGCTTATTCAATTCAAGTTGGTATAACGTTCATATACTTTATTTAAGTAAAGTTCTTGCTTGCAATTATGTTAGATAACCCAGTGAACGCTTTTATTTAAATTTCAATGAAGGTTAATTTATTTCACTGTGTTACTCTATTTTAAACATTAAACATTAAACATTAAAAAAGCTAACTTGGTTAAGAAATACTTTCTACCCTTGTTATCACGACTAGGAGATAACGTTGAACCTTTAACTGTGATGTCGGTCCCTTTGTACATATTTTTGATGTTTGAACTGTATCTTGAATAGTTACAGTCCAAATACTGGCTCGAATTTTAGTTAGATCATCGATAGACTGGCCATCTGCGATTTTTATTCTAATATACGGCCTTAGGTGGTTTTTGCCTTATTTGGAGCTTTAATGAACAGTGACGGTTTCCTTACACGAACTAGGTTAGAGGTACGTTGCACATAAAGCTCACGCGACTCTTAGCACAACACAAGCGAAAATTGTTCCATGTCAAGCTTATATTGACGTTGGAACTGCCCGGAATTTTTCTCGCTCGCCAATGGTTTGTAAGCATTTTTTGAATTTGAGCCAATCGGGTCTTGCCTACGTCGGTTTGTTTAAACTTTCTCGTTGTCGGTGTTCGTGACCTTTTCCCTGTGGTCAATTGCAGTTTTTTTGGAAACTGTCTTCATATATCATTTAAATGGTTATGGCTCCTGTTTAATGGTTTTATTGCTACTCGGTTAGTTATACTCTGATTTACAAGAGGTTTACGATTTTTTACCTTTAACTTTCTAGCTGCATATTTTGAACATTTTGGAAAACATCCTATAATAAATTTTATATTCCGCGAACCCTATATATAATTATTAAAATAACAGCTTATTATGGTTTATAATTATTATTTGAGGTAATAGGTCAATAAATAATCGTCGATGTAAAAGTATATAAATTTACTGTCAAAATTACTGTCAAAATGACGT